>VKOC01014829.1:0-254142 GCA_009364415.1 Spea multiplicata
CAAGTTCTATGGCGGGTCCCGCGGGACCCGCCTCCCAATGCAGTCCTCTACTGCAGTTCACCACCCTTTGCATTCTTCCCAGTTCTTGCCACTGACAGTAAATGCATTATTTTTATTATTTTTGTTTTTTGTTTTTTATGGCAACAACCTATAGGTGCTCACTTTTTCTCAGTTAAGTGCTCCTGGCAAGATTATGATTAAGGCAAAATGACTTAACTAGAAACTTAATCTTGGGTTGCCAATGTATATTGGTAAAGTTTCAATATTTTTTCTACTTACAGGGATACAACGGTACAGAGCCTTACTTTGCAGCCATCTGTGAAGGAGGGTATCATTGTATATGAAGACTCACCACTGGTATGTAGCGAATGCTAAGATGGTTAGTCAGGACAATGAACTGAGAAGCAGTTTGGCCAGGAAAAGAGCAAAAGATTTAGAGTGTGGTAATAAAGGAACAATTTTTAATCTTAGATTTGCAAAAGATTCCCAAGTTTTGTGCTTTAAGACTCCCAAAAAAATCAAACCTGTAAGTAGCCCCTCTTTGTGTCAACGACTGCAGGTAAAATTCTACAAGACTAAAGGAAACATTATGGCCATGATTTGGGAATTACGTTGCAGTACAGTCACCGAATAGCTTAAGCTGCATCCTTATTATATCAAAATATTTTCATTTTCATTATTACTGGATATTATTGTATAAAATAATTAATTTAATTAACAAATTGGCTCCAACATGTCATATAAAAATGTCATATTTTGAAAAACTGTGCCCAAGATACTAACGTTTGCTTTCATTTCTAGGTAAAAGCAGTCAAAAGAGGGCACATCCTGGTTATTGACGAGGCAGATAAAGCACCTACAAATGTCACATGTATTTTAAAAACACTAGTGGAAAGCGGGGAAATGATTCTATCAGATGGAAGGAGACTTGTAGCCAGTAAGTCATCAAGTTTCCATAGAGGAAACAAGGCTTAGGTTGGCATATCATGGGCTGGCATCAGTCCTTGGACTGTTTAAATAGGGCGGTTCAGCTCTTAATAGACTGGTTGGGCGCCTTACCTCTTCTCTTCTTTAGAAATATAACTTCCAATTGTGCTTAGTTAAATTCTTTTATAAGCAATAACATTTAGATACATTTATAAATAAGTCAAAAGTGGCTCTTTTTAAATATTGGATTCTAGTGTTTTATTTAGCAATTTTAATGTTTAACAGTCATAGCCCAATGCTTTGTTACACATTATACAATATCCTATAATACACAATAATGTTGCAATCCCTATCTCACCACCGGTCCATATTCTAATTCCACATAGTGGAATAACACATAGTGTATCATAGCTTAAAAGGACGCTCTTTATTGTTGCCACAAGTTTGGGAGAATCCCTTGTACGTGCCAGCTAATGGCTGTGTTACTTTTCTGGGAGAAATACTTGTTTTTTCTTACTTATGATTACACGGGCCCTGTATGTAGCCCTTGTAGCAATTTTTCTGAAATACATTGTGCCAGCAATACTGAACCACAAAAACTGTTGTTTCGTAGATCCTTCACATACGGATAAAAGACAAAATGTGATAGCCATTCATCCTGATTTCAGAATGATTGTACTGGCAAACAGACCTGGGTTTCCTTTCTTGGGGAATGACTTCTTTGGGGCAATAGGTAAGCTGTCAGTTCACGTGTTTACTAGGAGCGTCACAGGTTGAAATCCTGGCAGGGTCAATTCAGACCTTCATCCTTCCGTGGTCGATAAATGACTACCTTCAAGTATGTAATAACGATATCTATTACTCAGCTGCCAATTTGGTTATTTCGGAGTGCGTGCTCTAAAAAAACACTTTGGGTCTCACTGGGAGAAAGGTGCTATATAAATACTTAAACTGGTATTATTATTATTTCCTCAGTATGCTAAAAATATTTACATTTGGCAACTAACTGTTCCTGTATTCTGGGGTGTTTAATAAAAAAAGGCAGCCTACTATCCCTGAGGACCCATAGGACTTTTTTTTTCGACATTGTTGACTAATCTTGAGAGTATGTTTGTTATATAGTGAGGCCTACATGCTATCATATACAATGGTGAAATAAAAAGAATGACTGTAAAATATAATTTCTGATACTTCTAATGTTTTGGTTGTATTTCTTAGGTGATATATTTAGCTGCCATGCAGTAGACAATCCATTGCCTCAGTCTGAGCTTGCTATGCTCAGACAGTATGGACCTAATGTTCCTGACGCAGTATTAAACAAGCTTGTTGCTGCTTTTGGAGAATTGAGAAGCATGGCAGATCAGGGGATCATCACGTACCCATATTCTACCAGAGAAGTGGTCAATATAGTAAAGCATTTACAGGTAACATATGCACTGAGAGCACAGAACTAATTTGGATATTCTATATGTATAAAAGCTGTGTTGTTGCTTTGTGTCTTTAACACTGATGTCATAATTTTACAGACTCTTTATTTGGAAAAAACCTTAAGCTATATAATAAGGCAATAATAAAGACAAGCAGTTTATTTGTTCTTCACAATTTATAAAGTGTGTTTTTAAGCACCCTTTTCTCTTAGTTACATTGTTACTGCGGTGAAATATTTCATCACTGATTTATTTATATAGGACCAGTTTAAACCATCTTGCAGGTGCACCCCACTGAGGATGACCCTTCATAATAATTAATAAGCCAAGGAGTTGAAATTTTCTCATAGTTTAATGTATACATATTTAATCCTCTTTAAGATCCTGATATCTTCAAATAAAATGTAGATGTTGCGAGTCACTTCTGATCCCTAATACAGTAATATGCATCTAAATTAATGTCTGGATAGCATTCACTATGGGTATTTTTGATGAACAAACCACATCACTGCCATGGCTGTTGTCTATATACCAGTGTCAATTTAATTTAACACTGCAGTAATTTGGGTACAACGAGAAGGGACACGATATTTGAACGTGCCCCCAATCACTCCATGTAGTGTCAGCATTTGTAATGTGCCTTCTGAAAACCCTTAAGTCGTCATTACTCCTTCAATCATCACAGATCAGGAAGTGTATCGTTGTGTTTTTACACGGAACACCCTGTCTATTTGTATAGCTTGGAATAAGGAACATGGATGTGTGTTCAGCTGCTTTAGTTTATAAATGGCACATGACATCCCAGTAGTGATCATATTCAACTCCTGAAAATATTTATGGTTATTTAGGTAGTGACTTAATATACACAAGGAAGGTTTTTCTCTAGCAACACATTTTTCAGTTGATTACTTCTTTTTTAAAAAAAACCAACAAAACTTGAAAATAAAAATATTAGTATAGGTGTTTCCTTTAATCAATATGATTGTGTTGCTTGCTGTTTTGGTGGATTTATCTCCAATGCTAATCCAATTCCAGAAATCAATAGAAAATAACTTGGATTTATGTTTCAAGAAATCTACAGTAACAGCTTGATAGACACACACAGCCCAGAAAACCTGAAGTCTAAATACTGTCTTTGCATGGTGTATATACATATTACATTTCATGTATTGTCTAATGTGTTGAGGGTAGAAAGAGCATGTTATTTACATTCATCTACATATATATTTCCTCTAGAAATTTCCAAATGAAGGGTTGGCTAACGTCGTCAGAAACGTTTTTGATTTTGATTCCTACAACCAAGAAATGCGTGAAATTGTGATGAACTCTTTACACAAGCATGGCATACCGATTGGAGCCAAGCCAACCAGTGTCCAGCTGGCAAAGGAGTAAGAAGCGCGTTTCCTAAACATTCCTCGTTCATTGACTTCTGTCTTTAGGACTGTGTGTCAGTGGATGAATGATGCCCTGTATAACTAGGAAACTACAACACATTTTAGTTGTTAATGTAAATTCTAGGTGCTACCAATAATAAAAGGGCATCACTATTTCTCTGTGTGCTTGTGTTTTATGTCTTTCATTTTATATATTGATATACTGTCATTTAAATCCTCTTAAAAAATCAGAAATGTCCTCCTGTTGTAAATCATTATTTTACAAGTAGTTAATTCTCCTCCAAGTATGAACCACTTGTAAAACTTGTTAACTACATAGATATGATATTGATATTCACAGCAATGGATATTGATACAACTTTAAAAAAGGCATACTATCTTAAACTGATTGTTTGTCAGTACACTTAGGATATTTAAAGGTGCTGTTCCACCTGCTCTACTGTATTTAACATGTTGAAAGCAAAATGCAATGTTAGAAGCATCATCTTTAGAACCCTTCCCAGATATACGCTTTTAGTCATATAAAATAATTTTACCAGGATCACTTAACTGTCACGTGACACAAAGCTGACGAAATCTGAAAATGGCAACTTAAACATTTCTGTAATGTCTGTTTGCTATTAAAAGGACAGGTCTTCTATTGTTGATTTGATTAGCATTTTAGAGAGCGATTAATATTTTATCTACGTGTAACAGCACCTTTAGTCTATCATCACTCCTGCTGTATTATCTTATTGTTAGGCATGCTAAAGGGGAAAAGGTGTGACAAAACGTTAGTTAATTTACACGGCGCTTCATACAATATATATATAATCAGAGTGTGGCAAAACTAGAATTGACAGACCAAGACAAGGCAATGCATTAGGTAATCCTTGCGCTTTGCTTGTCTCTGCCACAAAAAGGTATTTTTTTGTATGTGAAAAAAAGTTGATAAAGCCCCAGATACATTTCTGTGAATAATAATGTTTTTCACTGCAATAAAGCACATAAATGCTGATACTGGTTTATACCGATGTTTTATAGAGTAAAGTTGGAAAATTTCTCCCTTTTTCCTTTAAGTAAAGTACAAATGTTTTCTAAAGGTTTTGTGAACCGGTGGCATGTGGCTGTCATTTTTTTTAACTGTTGTACCATGTGGCATGCATCACCTGTTCATACTTTTACCTTTTTTAAAAACTAATATGGATCCATGCCCTGATTTTCTTATCAGATTATAAAATATATACTTGACCAGTTACCAGATAATTTTGTATTCCCCTTACTATGAGTCATAGCGTGCAATAAATATTTTAAATGTCCTCCACTCCTCCAGTTAAATGATATACTTTTGTTCCTGTGCTCCTTCTCTTAAAAATTCTCGGAAATAAATTGAAAACATAATTAATCTATTTTATTCATGTTTCTTTCGTCTATAAAACGTGCTAAATTTCCTCATTTTCACTTCAGCATATTTTGAGAGTGCAATTCAGCTTCAACTAATTAAAACAGCCTTCTTCTGTTAGACTAGGTATGGAGTGATGGAAGGATAAACATGCAATAATATAAAGTGAAAAATTATAAAAAAAAATTTAAACATTCATCAAAATCAACTCTTAATTTTATTTGAAATCCGATTTGTAGTTCATTTACAAACATAATTGCGGCATTTCATTAATATAGTTGACATATGGGACAATGCTTTCTAAATCACACATAATAAGCGATTGTAAGTGAACGGGACTTTGATTGTTACTTCATACAAATACAGGTGACAGCAGACTGACATTATGGCATTATGTTTTCGGCTGTGTTATGTTGCAGGGTACTGATCTGGTTAATGCCATAAGGCAGGTCATGCTTTGATGTGGGTATAGATCTGGGTATTGTTGTAGTCTTTAGTTGATACTTTGCTTAAACACACATATACACGGTGCCTTTACACACACCTGCCCATTAACACGCATATACGCATACACTGACCTTTCACACGACTGCCCATAAACACACACACATACACTGCCCTTATACACAACTGTTCTTACACAACTGTCCTTTAAACACACTTGCCCATTAACACGCATATACACATGTATGTACACACACATTGCCCTTAAACAACACTGCCTTTACACACACATATACATACACACACACCAGCTTACAAACATACAAATACCTATACTGCTCTTACACACACTGTCCATACACCAGCTTACAAACACACACACATATATACACATACACTGCCCTTACACACTGCCTTTACACACACGTGCCCATAAAGACACATATACACATATACTGCGCTTACACAAGCCTATCCATACACACATGTATACACATACACTGCCCTCACACTCCTCCTCTGCCTTTACACACACACACACATACAACACATCAACACACAAAATACCTACACTGCCCATACACACACACACTGCCCATACACACACACACCAGCTTACAAACACACAAATACTCCCCATCTCTTACTTTTCTCACCTTCCATCATCTTCTATCTTCCATCCTGTCATGGGAGTGTGAGGTGTCACTCCCATGACAGGATGTCACTGGAGTGTCACTCCAGGCCTAGTACTTTCTCATCACTATGAGTCGGTTATTGATGCAGAGCCCTGGGGTGACGACATACCCCGGCGTTCTGTGTCGTTTGCCGATTCCCTGATAAGGGAGCACGGAAGCCGAGGTCTGAAGTGACAGAGCTCACGCTCCCTGTTTGTTTCCTTTATTCGCCTGAATATGGACAGACCACAGCTAACGTGTTTCGCAGACGGCCTACAGGTAAGCACTAGCTTAGCTACGAAGCGCGTTAGGAGGGGTCTGTCCCCATTCTGGTGTCCGCTGAATACTCCAACATAAAACTTCTATCTTTTGGATAAATATACTTTACAGTTAAATGTGGCATCTCCCTCTAGACAGCAAAAAAGAATCAATCTCTTTGAAAGAGGTAAACCAAAATGCTTTTAGACAACGATCTGTCCATGGAGCAGCCGGCCAAAAATAGCTCCTTGTTACTGTGATAACGTATAAAAAATGTAACAGCACGCATCCTGTATTAAAAGATTAGCTGGCCAGCATGCAAAAAAGAAACAAAAATCCCTGCTTTTTTACTCATTATTTCCACCAACACTTATCTATAGCTTTAATGAATCTGCTATATCCAGAAGACTAGCCTTGTGCACGGTACAATTCAGAGAAAATGCAGGCTTCTTAGAACGGTAGCTGCATATTATATTTCTTCATCTTTTATTTACCTAACCAGAAACCGTTACTGTATGGGCTAACTAAAGCCGGTCATCGAGATAGCAAGTGATCAGAGAGAAAGAGCGGTCATCTGCAGGTCCACCACCAAGATGGAAAGACACACAGCTTTTCATCTTGTGTAAATAATAACTTTATTCTACAGTCAATTCTACTGTATTTTTGCTGCAAGCACAACTTCTAAATCCTTTATACTTGTTTGTAGATCTGGGACTCCAATGCTTGGAGTATCTTATGAGCTCTGGGGTTGTTGCCTCTAAAGAAATGCTCTGTTGCTTCTGATGTCCTAGCACTGCTCCAAGAGGACCACCTGAAAATGAAAACAATATTATTAAATATTAATGTAATTTTTAACAATTAATAATAATTTATATTTAAGCATTTCTCTCTTGACAACTTATTTGCATATCCCTCTTACTGCTTTAACAGAATTCCACTTCCAGAGATCAGTTTTTTTGGCCATTGGACAATCTCTCAGTCTGGAAATGCTCGTCGAAAGCTGATGTGTCCAACAGAAACCAATCAACTTACCATAAAGGTTTTTTTTCCCATTTTTTTGTGTATTTAACTTATTTATTGAATGATCAATTCAAGTGTACATAATCATTTTTATGTAAGATTGTAGTTAAAATATATACAAGAAAAGCAGACCTTTTTGTGATTATTCATAATGCTAGTAACAAACATCATATGGAGTCTATAAGCAACCATCAGCCTATAACTTGCATGTTATGAAGGTACATTGTTGTAACTATATATTGTGTGGTGGATCCGTGGAATTTCCTACTATTTGAGTATAACAATGACGGAGAAAATCTTACTAATAAATAAGATTCAAACATTCCTAGATGAGTAGGTCACATAAATCCAGGGAGCAAGGAGGTTCACATTTTGTGTTTGAAAATATATGCTTAATTATTTATTGGCGCCTCGTCATGATTAGCTTACGTTATTGAGATGATCACTAGCTTGATGATATTGTCATAAGTATCTTCTAGCATCCTTTTTTTATTTGCAGCATTCTTCTATTTGAGCAATTGAAATAAGGTTTCTTTTATTTTTCATATAGGGTCCAGTTTACCTAAATATACAGGAATACTCACTGGAACGACATGAATCACGGTCTTTGAGTTTTACAGAGGAAATGGCCCACTGGCGGCTTCCTCTAAATGAAGTGGATATTGTGTGTGATGCCACTGTCTCCTCAGGTAATAAGAAATGGCTTTTATAGTTAATAGATATCTCTATTTAATCATATTCTAAGACTAAAGTAAGTTTGTTATTCCTGTGGCATAAAGTATTGAAGATATATGGTAACAAAATGATATGGTGTGTTTAGGAAATTCAACATGTAATGCTGGCTAAGGACCTCATCCTATGGAGTGTATTCACTAAATGAAGAGATAAGAGCAGAGTTTGCAAAGCCCATGTGTTGAACAAAGTGAAAGCATTTAAAAGAACTAGCTGATTTCACAACTGCGAAGCAAATATTATTATTAATATTATATATATTAAGTTCAGTAAATCTTGAAGTATTGTTTTTATATTTTTTTTTTCTCCAGGAAATGAATCTGAGAGTACTCTATATGTAGTTACATGCAATCCAGTATCATTGCACTTTGCAAAGATACATGAGAACAATGGATACTATGTGGACCTATATGATATCTTCCCAAGAACAGTAGGCAGTATATGGCAGCCATTTGTGACTGTCGCACCACTAGGACACCCACTGACTGGCCAAGTGGTCCTACACGAAGAGCAGGTAGGTTAAGTAAGAATTTGCTCTCATTGCTACACAGTAGAGTTACTAATGATTTCTGGTTTTTATAACGTAATTGGTCTGGGGCGGACCTCAGCTGGCCACTAAAGTGTTGCATATGTGTCCTTTAATTCACCCCAATTTAAAAAATCTAAGCAAAAAAGGTTCATATAGATGTTTTCTTACAGAACTCTATAGAGTATTCAATTTGGTACCTTTTCAATGGGGAAATTTGAATTCCACGCTGAACCAGCTCCTCCGCACACTTAGAGCATTGACTTGAATCTAATGAGATGGTTGGCTGAGGTGAAGATAGACTGGCGGACGTAATTGTATGAAATCACAACCGAACCCTCTAGTTACTTAACATTTCTCCCCATTGTGTCTCATTTTCTCACTTAGGAGAAAAGAAATTACTTTGACTCATTCTGGGTCATAGTTTTAAATGTTGGGTAATCGATGGAAGCTAATTGAAAATGACTGTTGACTTCTCCATATTCAGCAGTTCCGCTGTCTGTAATTGCATGCCTCCCTTCCTACTGTATCTTTATGGGTCACAGTAAATGTAATCCAACACTAAAAGCAAAGCAGTGTTTTAATTTGATCGACATCTAAGTATCCAGTACTTTTATTGATTATTTATAGTAGTTATGTTATTTTCCTCTCTTATGCCCCATCACTTTGACACCCATGTTAGAAGATTGTTCTCTTAAGAATTCCATTGGCTCAACACTAGTTTTTAGGAAATGCGGTAGGTAAAGTGGGAATTGGTCGCAACTACCAATAAACGCAAACATACAAAAGTAATATTATTTATTACATCTGCTTAGTGCTTACAGGAATTCCAGACATCACAGAGTCATCCAAAGGTTACTGCACTCCCAGTACAGAACAGACACAATGATACCCTATTAAACTGTTTTCCCAACCCACTTAAAGAGCCTGCGTTTTGTTTCGCCATAGTCTGAAGTGAATATAAAGTCCTAAAATTAAACACAGGCAGCTTTCAACATTAATCACATCTTTGGAAGGGAAGTTCAAACTTCATTAAGTGTGGAAGGAGGAGGGAGAGAGAGTTATAAATGAAAATGTCTCAAATGTGACATTTTGTAATACTTGAAAGCACACTGATACTTGAAACTATTAGCCACATTTTATAAAGATGATGACATTTATATTTAAACTTTACTGGTGTTGTGTAACATTCTCTTTCCATTAAAAATCCTTATTTGCACATAATTCCATGAAAAACAGCAGCGATAATCTTGTTATAAAAAAAAATAGAGGTGTATTTTTATCTTTATTCTTTTTGTTGAAGCAATGTGTGTTTTTGTGGTGTGTGGTGTATTAATAATAATATATATATATATATATATATACACCACACACACACACACACACACACACACACATGTCGAGTGTCATCACGTGACACTTAAGTAAAGTAGGGAGTAAGGTGAGATGTTTAGAGACTGATCAGTACCCTGCATGCGAGGATACAAGGATCTTTTACCCTTTAAGTTATAGAGGTGTACTATAAACCCCAGCAAATTCAGTTTAAATCTATGTCTAAATATATAAAAATAAGAACTGTTACGTTTCAAACACATCATAACAGTAATAGTAATATTTGTTTTCTTGTTACCTTGGCTACTGCATACTCCACTTTCATTGTATTTGGAATTAGCTCTGCACAAATCCTTTGTGGCTTTGTTTTGCTTATTATTTTGTTTACATTTTGTGTTATAATTAATTTTAAAACATGCTTATTTATAAATGTTTTATATTTGAAATGTGACCTTTTTAAACGTGTTAATATTTCTGTAAATGCGTTATTAGTAAGCAGGTGTACAATTATTTAAATGGGACATGCCTAGCATGTTTCAGAGCTAAAGATGAAGTTCTTGTTAATTCTTAGAGTAACGTCATCCTGTTACTGGACACAAAAAGTGGAACACTTCGCCGAATCTTATTGTCACAAGAAGAACCTCCAAGGAAATCATCTTGGTGGGGAAGTAAAGAGGCACAGGTAGGATTGAGCACTTAAATGCCATTTTTTCCTATATACTCATCATTCAAAGCTCTAAATAACACATTCATTGTTTCACATCCCTCTGTGGCAGTTATTCTTTCAGAAATGCTCAGTAGGGTTTAAGACCCCTCTAGGTTCTTCAATGGGTATTTCCGAAGGTGTAACTTTCATCCCACATTCCATTTCTTTCTTTCACCCCAGCAAGATTCTGCTAAAGTTGTGTTTTTATGACAACACTACCATTGTAATGTGGACAAGCTATGCACACCACCTCTAACCAGAGTGGACCATTTTCCACCATGCAGCGTCCCCTCTTTTTCTGATATACACCAATCAGCCATAACATTATGACCACTTTTAGGTGAAGTGAATAACACTGATAATCTTGTCATCGTGGCACCTATCAGTGCAAGTGATCATTTCATCCTCAAAGTTGATGTGTTAGAAGCAGGCAAAATGGGCAAGCGTAAGGATCTGAGTGACTTTGACAAGGGCCAGATTGTGATGGCTCAACAAGCATCTCCAAACCTGCAGCTCTTGTGGGGTGTTCTCGGTCTGCAGTGGTCGGTACCTATCAAAAGTGGTCCAAGGAAGGGAAAGCGATGAACCGGTGACAGGGGCATGGGGAGCAAAGACTCATTGATGCACGTGGGGGTTGAAGACAAGTTACTGAAGCTCAAATTGTTGTAAAAGTTAATGCTAGTTCTGATAGGTGTCAGAACACACAGCGCATCACAGTTTGTTATATATGGAGCTGTGTACCCGCAGACCAGTCAGATTGCTCATGCTGACCCCTGTCCACTGCCGAAAGCACCTACAATCACTCCCTAGCATGTTCGGTTTTTCTTCCTGCTATGTGTGCGTTTTACTTGCAGGAGAATGCACAAATGGTAAATGGAGAAATTAACAGTACATGTTGATGTTGGGGGAAAAACTGCAAATCTTTTATTTAAAAAATACTATCGCTAAATTATCTGTCCTAATGAGGATAAACGTCACACTCACAAGGGTCTATCTGATGTCTTTCAGGAAAGTCATAAAATGTGCCGGGAGTTTTCCCATAAAAACTGGCTGGTGTTCTTCAAGGAAAATGGGTAGGTGTGCCTGGTGTCTGTCATAACTCATGTACCTGCACAGAATCCGATTTTCTTATTGTTTCCCTTACTGTCATTTTAAAGGAATTCACTCAGTGTTCTGGATGTCCTGGAAGGAACCACCAACACCATCTCACTACCTATTAACCTCAAATCAGTCTTCCTTGTGGCAGAAGACAGATGGCTTTTGACGGAAAGTAAAACCAACAGGTACGTTTTTGGTCACCATCTATAGGGGGAAATGAAAATAACAACAAATATGGTCATTAAGGAAATACAGCCCTAGAAAAAGACTGAGACTCTGGTAAATTTAAGTGTTTTTTTCTATACCTAAGGAAATGTGCAGATTATACAAAGTAAATCCCAACACACACATACCTGTATATACGTTGACTGCCATGAACACAGATCACAGCTCCTACCTGCAGAGTATCTCTTTTCCTGTATCTGCAGGTTGGTGGCTGGAGGATCCTGACACATTAACTCTGACCCTCTTTTCTTAAAAAGCCATGCAGCCCCCCCCCCTCTTACTGGCTGTAATCTGTGACTACAGAAAAAACTTCCGATACTGCACATGACACGAAGTGGGAAACTGACTGCAATCAGTGATGCCCATAATGGAGTCTGTCTATGTCCTCTGCTGCATGAGAAGAGCCCCTGCCCCAAGCGGGTGACCCACCTGTCCTCCCACGTCACTCAGCATAATAAGTGCAAATATTGCATTGCGTCATAAAAGCCACAAGTGGGGGCTCTGGATACAAGGGGGCCCTGGGGCAATTGCCCTATTTGCCCCATCATTATCCCAGCCCTTTATAGCTTGGAAATTTCATTTTACCCGACTTCAAGCCCTTGTCACCAAACTCTCTTTTCAAATCTAAGTCTTTTAGAAAGGACAGATGGTGCAGGATTGTAAATCCCAAATAACCTTTCTTCCACTACTTCTTCACTTAATGCTGTGTTATGATAGAAGTTAATGTAATACGATATGTACTTAAGCTATTAATACCTAAATGCATTAAGATTTTTCTAGATACCGTTCAATTGCTTATAAGGTGACAAGAGCAGAGCCCCTTTTCGCCTTCTGTACCAGTAGGTGTTAACACATGCTAATCCTGTTGTCAGTCAATTTTGAAGCTATTGATAATTTTCACACTCCCCTTTTTGTAATAGCACTATGGAATCCGCAAGCACTCCTTGAAATTTATACCTTGAAATGCTTGAGGGTTGAGTAACAAGTTGATCCTCAAGGGGTTTGTCTCTTATACGGTTAAATCCATTAAATTATCAAGCTATGAAAAAAGTTCAGGGCTACACTCTATGTAAGTAAAATGTCCCCATACGGCACTCCAAACAGCAATGTACGTATAGCAGCTAAATTCAGGACAGATGAAATGAGTGTATTAATCAAAGAGAAGGGAATAAGATTTCCACCGAGACATTTCTGTGACTAATGATTAGATGACATCCCATCCCGGGCAGCCGTCTATGCAATGTTCTTCTTGCTGGCAGCATCTAATAGAATAATGAGTCTGAACTTTTGGAAAAAATGATAAAGAGTACTCGGTTGCTTCCATTAGGAGCCTTCCAGGGGCACTTTAGGAAATAACAGAGAATACCAAATTGCTGCTGGCAGACTGTACATCTTTATTCATTTCTCTGTGTTTATTCAACCTCTTAAACCATACAGTCATATATATCCAAAATAATACAGGCAGAGTCTGTCCGTGCCAAAGCCTGTATTAGACAACAATCTAGTAGATTGCCTAATGACTGGTAAAGTGTAATAGGTTAAAGTGGTTTTTCACAACTAATTTGTTTGAACTAAGCATATTCTAATAATGGGATAAACTGTTCTAATAACTAGTATATTATACATGTTTTGTTCATATAAAAATTGCATCCTTTACTGTATTCCATGTTAAATAATGCTGGCCATATGTAGACACAATTTCTTTGTAATATTATAGACGCAAACAACTTTACAGTGTGGTTATTGTTTGCCATAAACAACGCATATAGGATTCTTTATTCTGATTCCTTTTCACCCCTTTCATCAGAAAGTTTCTTCTGACTAAGCCTTTGCATATGGATGCTGAAGACACGGGAGTTTGCCAGCTTCATGTACTAAGTGAGGAACCAGTAGATACAGGATTTGGCATAACAGCAGGTATTAAATACTCTAGCCTAAGGAAATCAATGTGTGCCATTTTAAGAGCATTTAAAAATGTTAGCTGCTTGACTACATAAAGTGCTTATATGCAGAGCCATATTCTGTGCTAGGCCTAGGGCAGCAGCCGCTTGAAATGAGCAAAATGAGGCGATCAATGATCTCACTTGTCACCATATCGACGTTTTTTCACATAGAAGACAAGTAATGACAGCTTCATTTATTATGATTAATATTTTCTTTTTGCTGCTGCCGTCAGAGAGTAACGCAAGATGCTAGAAATCTCCATGGGTTAGCCATGTCATGTGTTACATGTTAAGGTTCTTTTCTGTAGAAGGGTCAGTACTCTTGACCTTATTCCATGGACTCACTCTACCCCTCCTGTACCCAGCCCCCCAGAGAAGCCTTCCTTATAGTTTTAGTAATTTTAATACTGACCTCGCATGACCACAAGCAGAATTCCTCTCACGCATGGCCAACATGTGGGAAGGCAACCTCCTCCCACTAAGCTGAACATCGCAGCATGCATCATGAATGGCTCTGCTGTGGGTTGCAGGTCCCCTGGCTGTCCATGTATAACAGTAAGCAATCACACACCTTTCAGGTGATTATCAAGCAACTAATGTAAAAGTTCAAATTTCATATATCTGAATCTACTTTTGCTTTCCTCAGCAACAGAACCTTCAAACCTCCATGTGATTTCAAGTGACCAGTTGCCATCTGAAAACCTAAGTGCTGCCGTCGGCCAGAAAATAACATCCCCTAATAGGATATTTTCAGATGAGGATAACTTTGCCTCGATAGTGGTGGGCTTTCCAGAACTACTGGTAAGTACCATACATAAATATTTACCCTTTTTATTGCCATTTTTGTGAATTATTTCTATCCCAAACAAATTATCTGCAAGTAGTTATTTCTTGATTGCTTCTTAAGTTAGAAAGAAGAAAAGCTTTGAAACCTAGGTGTATAATTGTGACACTATAACGTTTGCAGTAATTCAACCACTAATGATTTTGGTGTTAAATTACTGCAAATGTTATAGTTACAGTACATCAAAGCCTCTGACCTTTAGGGTTAGGTTATGGCCTCTTGATCAAACAAATGTCCTCTTCTTCTCAACGCTTCCATACTATTCTATTTTATTCACTAGTAAATAATAGTTGTTTAAAAGTTTCATAAAAACATTGAAATATGTTCAGAACTCATATGTGTATTAATTTTCTTCTTCATTAGTTTTCTTGCCCATACATTGTATGCAGTACTGTATGGTTTTATATCGTCTTATAGAATGACCTTCACTTATGTGTATTCCGTAAGAAGTAACTTCATTCATGTACTCCTGTTTTAAGAAGATTAGGAGTAATAAAATAGAGGTGTGTCATGCCCAAAGTGTCCTTAATTAATCAGACTACTTATTTTTTCCAATAATATAATATAATAAACAGATCTGTGCCGTCTAGCTTGATTCTAATGCTGATTTTAACCATATATTTACAGAATGTATAACAAGAAAATGTTTAAACAAACACTTCCTTGATTTGATTTTAGTCTCCTAGTGAGGTTTATGGCTGGCGAAGAAAATCTTCATTAGATAATCACCGCCCAGGCGAGCCGCTTTTCCAACCAGGACGCAGTAAATTTGGGAATGTAAAACATAGCAATTGTGTGACTCTTCTTTCTGCCAATCAAATTGTCAGAGTCGTATCACCAGCTAATGTGCCTTTGAAAGATGTATACCCTAAAGGTAAGATGTATTTGTCATACTGTATATGTCCGTGATTAATTCGCATACATTTCTTATGCTAACCTGTGTCTTGTTAGGGCCAACTGCTTTTGTTGTGTATAACTTTATCTACTATTAGATTTAATCTAAAACTGAGCTCCAGCTTATCCTCTAAAGAAATATTACACTATATGAAAGACTTTGCCTTATTCAAATTACCATTAAACAACATTTAATTTTATTTTGAAGTTAGTCTATTCACACAGTGTATATATATACATACACACACACACACACACACACACACACACACACACACACACACACACACCACACACACACACACACACACACCCAAAACCCCCCCAACCAACCACCAACCCAACCCTCCAAAAAAAACCAAACCCAAAAACCAACCCCCCAAAACCCCCCAAAACCCCCCACCCACAAAAACCCACACCACACACACACACCACACACACACACACACACACACACACACACACACACACACACACACACCACACACACACACACACACACACACACACACACACGAAACTATAATATGAAGAATGGACTGCCAAACATGACTTGCTATGCATGAGCAAGGACTAAAGCCCCCATGGTTTCTTTCTTTCCATTAAGTAAGCTTCAGCATTTCCCAGTACCTTGGGCAATTTAGGCCTGCCATTTCTCAGCAAGAGGTGCAAGCACTGCCAGGTGCCCAAGGCATACTATTATAATAGTATTATATATATTTATATATATATATATATTATTATTATTATAGTACATACTATTGTCATAATATTAGACAAAGTGAATTGTTAGATATTTTTTATTACCCAAACATTAGAATTTTTTTACAATGTAAATCGAAATGGAAGTAGAATCTTCATATTCACAAATCTAGCATGATTAAGATATCATACCTGATGTCCCTTCAATACAATAACATAATTTGTAGTGGATTATTCACCTTTCTGGCATAGTTAAATCAGACTAATGAGGAAATCTGGATAGATGAATGTCTGCTGCTATAGCTACAAGAAACAGATCTTTTATCCTCCTGATTCAGTGTATGTAAGAACAGTGTGACCTGGAGGTGACAAATTCATTTCACATAGCATGCTTGCAAAATGTGAGAATATAGCAGTGTATTTTTGGGACTCGTGAAGGACTCGTTTATTAACAGGCAGGCTGCATTTGCTCTTACTGCTGTATTTGTTATAACACACGTAAAACTGCTTTATTTATAGCAAAACTGTAACAAATGTTGGAGAACGTCTTCCTGTTTTTGCTTATTTATTAAATGTTTGCCATGTGACAATTTTGCTTCCAAAAATTTGGAAGTAATATTGTATGACTTTTGCTCATTTCCCAAAAGGTTAAGGTAATTTTACAAACCTGCAGAAATGAATTGCTGTTTCACATTTTGTTTGAAAAACCCAACGTTATCAGTTTCTGATGGCAATAAGTTGGGACATAAAGCTACTAACTCCACCAGATACAAGGTTGTTTTAAAGAAAAATTTTATCTAATGAACAGGAATCCATGTATTTTAACATTTTTGGTATCTATTATACAGTCAGCATATGTTATATAAAAACTGAAATTTGGAAAATCAATAGCCATTTTAAGGTACCCCTCTTAAATTATAATGCACGCCTGATATGCTACTCTGCTCCCTAGATATGCTTTATGCCCCCCAGATATGACGTATGCCCACCCAGATATGCCACTCTGCCTCCTGATATGCTTTCTGCCCCCAGATATGCTTTTTGCCCCCCAGATATGCTTTATGTCACCCTGCTCCAAAGATATGCCATTCTGCTCCCCGGCCCCAGACTTACCAATGCATCCTCAGACTCCCTGGTGTCTAACAGGTGGAGCATCATAGAAGCCCCGACGGAAGTGCCGGCAGCAGCGAAGTTGTCTGCACGCATTGCACAGATGTTCATCGGCTGCCAGAGAGGGGAATACAGGTCCTCTGCAGCTCTGCGGGGGATCCTCATCTCTGGCAGCCAGTGGACATCTGCACGATGCGCTCAGACAACCTCTTCTGCTGCTGGCCGGTACTTCCGCTGGGGCTTTTATGGTGGAGCACTGGAAGGTCACATCATGACGGCACTCTGTCATAGAAGCCCTGGCGGAAGTGCCTTCATGGCTAACTGAAAAAGAGAAAAAAGAACACCTGTCCAGTGCCTGGAACTGCATGTCCCAGGCGTCTGGTGATACAAACCCAATTATAGGCCGAAATAAATGCTGCCTATAATCGGGCCAATACGGTATTTTCCTCTTTTATTTTTCCTCTTATCACATGGGTACTGATCACCAAACTTGTAGAGAATTCTTAGAGATGTAGCCACCAGCAAGAAAACATGTATGTTGTATGGGCAGCAAAAGCTAGCTGATGAGGGAGAGCAATGTGCCACAAGTGTTGTAGCTGGGTATGGCTGCACCTTGCTATGTATAATAACGCACGCCCATCACGGTGGTGTCAGGGAACTTTGTATATCAGATGTAGCCATAGTGTTGAAGAAGCCCTTCATGGGAGAATTGCAGTCGAGTGCATTAACTACAGGAAATCATTACGTGAGATTGGTTGAGCTTCCCATTGGCACAATTCCTGCGCTCTATATAAAGCATTCTCACATTGCTTAAGCAGCATTAAAAGTCACACTGGAAGTTTGATGCTGCTAGGTGTATGTACCTAACTGTCATGCATGATAATAAAACAACATTACATAAAGAGAACAAGATAAAGTAATTAAGTAAAACGCTTTCTTAACTAAATATAAATTATATATAAAATAATGAAGCACAGATGAAGCTGCACTGTTTGAGTTAACAGTTTGTATAAAAAAACAAGAGGGAAAAACATCACAATTAGGAGCATATGGTTGATATATGGGTCATAATACTTATTATGACAGTGGGAGTTTTTTGCCAGCAGCCATTGATCCCGTGTGAATGAAGTGGCTTCTGGACTTTATTCTGGGTCATCAAGAAGTTGCACTCGTTAGAAATGCTTCCCAAATTAGAACCAATTGGGGCAGTCCAGGTTTAATTGTAATAATTGGCTAAAATAATTATTAGAACCAGGGCAGATGAGATACTCTGAAACCAAGAGAAGTTATATGTGAAACTCGGCAAGCAGCTGAAGAACAGGCCCTCCTGGCCTTGACAACCTTTTTAAAACCCATGTAATTTATTCTAACACAAAAATTGTGCAGTGGTAGTTATGAATTTAATGCTGCTCAAATAGAGTTAAAACTAAGGTACTCCATGCTAATAAAACACTTATGTGGGGCCATCAGAGAAAAGTCTTCAGTTTACATTGACTTCCCCTGTCACAACATGTCTACTTTATTTTGGGCAGAAATCAGTAAAGTACCAAATCTGTAGTAGTGCCTCTTTTTAAGGTTCTCTTTTCTTATTTCCCTAATGTGATCAGTTAATTACAGAGTGTCATTGTCCAGTTCTATAAATAATTTAATGTGCGTCAATATAGTATCAAGAAGAACGTAAAAACTGATATGCAGGATTCATTTTTTGCAGATCTACTCAGCTAGGAGCCAGCACTTCATGGGACACATTCACTTTCATAACTAAATGATGTGAAGGGTCAGCTTAACTTCCATTAGCATCCAAATATATTTAATTGCGTAAAAACTGGCAGCATCTTTTCTTTCTATTTTTTCTCTCTTTAAGTAAACATGCTGAGGAAATTGAATTCCTGTGCTACAGAACAACCCTTGCATGCTTGATCTGAAAGTTTTAGCCCGGGATTTATTAAACAAAATGTTTTCTAACTTCTTTTAGATGTTACTCCCCCACAGTCAACTGGGTATTTGGAAGTGACAGACCTTAATTCAAAAAAAGTGAAATATATTCCGGTTCCCAGGTAAGGGTTTATTCTGTAAACCTATTTTGTAATTGCTACAATGTTCACATGAGTCCAAAATGCTATGAAGTTTTAATCCTTGTAGCCCAAGAGCCACTGAATATTAAATGAACAGTCTAATGTCACACACAGACCTACCAACAAAGAATGCATATTAAAGTACTTTGGAAATACTTGAATATGCATCCTTTTCCAGTCAAAACAACAATAACATTGATTTATCTGATGTATACCACCAACTCTGGACTCTGGATTCGGTGGTAAGTTGGGCTGCTTGAAAGAACCAAACACTGGCAAGAAAGCGCTCCCACTGAGATCAATGCAGATGCTTTCTGCGCGAGTACCTGCGGGGTATCGTACCTATCGAGTATGTGTGTACCTGCATTATTTCTCAGGAGATGTGTTCATCTGAACTCCTGCAATCTAAATCGCTAGAGGAAAAGGAGAACAAATTCCATAAATGCATTTTTATACCAAAGAGAAAAAAATTACTTTTATTCAAAGGTCACACTCAGCTATCACATGCATTAATGCGCATATGAAGGCTGGAGTTTCCTTTAAAAGAATATATGACTCACATTTGAATGATTTATAGAATAAACAAGATTCATTTATCATCCATTCCTGTGAGCTTCTGAAGAAACAATCACATACAAACACCGAATTTGACCATTTTAAGAACCATTTGACCCATTTAGTCTACCCATTTTTTTTCCTGCTTTAATGCCTCAGACTCTTCATCACTCTTGATCTCGTCTTAGATTCAGGATAGCCATATATACTTTAAATTCCCTTACCGAGCTAGCATCTACCACTTCTGCTTGGAGGCTACTCCACTTATCTATCACAGATTTTAGATTATTTCCCCTCTCCTTATTCTCTCCCTCTTATGCTACTAATGTATCTAGCCATACAACTCAGCACCCTGCTTGCTTTTCTGATACTGTGTTGCCTGCTCAATTTAAGTCCTTAAGAGTAATCCCTCTCATGTCCCTCTCTTCTTCTGTTGTCATCGACAGCACAGTACCCCAGTGCCATATTCTGCCTCTGGATTTTTACATCCCAAATTCGTTTCCTGAATTACCACATGGAACTTTTTTTTTTTGCAGTAGAGTCTTTTCAGCTGAAATGAACCTTACAATAATGGATACCACAAATTCTA
Organism: Spea multiplicata; assembly: GCA_009364415.1. Classification (NCBI taxonomy): domain Eukaryota; kingdom Metazoa; phylum Chordata; class Amphibia; order Anura; family Pelobatidae; genus Spea; species Spea multiplicata. Next base: position 20,857 of record VKOC01014829.1, read on the forward strand.
GCTTTGAAGACAATGTGCACAAAGTGTTTTAGATGTGAAGCATCCCTCCTGGCATTTGAAGTGGCAACAAAAAGGGACCATTTCTAGGGTGTGTGGTTTTGAGTGGGTTAGGCTAGTATCATGACTTTACTCGAGGCTATAGATGGGACATTGTGACCTACTGATGGCTTTTTTTTACACAATTACATTTATAAACATCTGCTGGTTATGAGCACATTGCTGTGACTTTTAGAGCTGTAGAACCCTGTGATACAATCACCTACAAGAGAAGAAAAATGGGATTGCCCCTCGTAAGCTTGCTAGGTATGGTGACATGAATTGGTGCAGGATAGGCAATGATTAATACATTTTCACATATCAGGGGCCCTAGCACAACTTAGGTGACTTAATATTAGGGTCTTAAAAATATATAGATCACAGCACTAAACATTAAATATGCCTGCATAGTGTACATATATAAATCCACTACCAGGGAAATGTAAGTATCACAACATATTTACTAATTGTAACCTTTAAACCTATTTCTGTTCATTTTGGGTCAGGTGCAGATCTCCCTTTAGTCAATAACCCAACCTGCCTTTCCCTGCACTGAAATTACGCCTGCTTTTGAATGTAGTTTCTGACATGTTTAGAATATGCAATGTTCTTGAGTGGTGAATACCTCCTTTTGACTTCTTTTCAGAAACAATTTGTATTCTGGTTCTGTGTTTTTTTTACAACACCATATGGACAACCTATTTTGCTCTACTTGTCTTAAAGGCTAGAAAAGAGATTACAAAACAATCACACAATTGATTTCCTTTAGGACATTAAAGACACATAAGACTGACGAGGTCAATAGCAACCCCCTTCAAAACCTAAAATAAGACCCCCCACAGTTGAGTAGCTCGATTTAACTCATTTTACTAAAGTCAAAGTCTTCTGTGTTTAGAGAGTAAGAGGTCAGCACAGTTTTGTTTAGTCAAAGGTGTATTTGTTTACACAAAATATGTCTCACTTTTATTATTTCTGATCTTGCTTTATAGTCATCATTGGCATAGAGCATGTGGCTTATTGAAGTATTAAGTTAGCTATGTTAAATCCTTTCTGCAAATGCATATTTCATTCTTAACCTTTGTTTTAAGTCAAGGATGCAGAAGATACGGCTGCCAGTTGCGGTTGTAATATGTTGACTTACAGGGCTTAGACAATATTGCATTTATTCTTGTAACCAGACTTTGAACCCATTCTGACCTTTTTCCTTAATAACAAAGGGATCAACGAATACTCTCAAAAGAGGATTACCCTTATGGTGGAAGAGAGCAAGGTTTCATACACTACAGCCTGCAGAAGTTCCTTCTTGCAATTTAGAAATATGTCCACCCAGCTTTGAAATACAATTAGTTTTCATATTAAACAGAAATAAGTTACAGTATATTTAGATGATAAAATTAATACTGTATTTAATTAGCTTGCCTGTCCTGATTACTTTTGCCCCTTTTTCATCTTGTCCATATTTCCCTAATGATTAGTGCAGCCCACTAACAGTCTTTAGAACCATGGTCAACTGGACTTATTTGCTAAGGGATGCCATTGGAAAACAAAAAAACCTAAATCATTAGATCTACATTTTTTCCATCTCTCTTCACCTCATCCTCTTCCAAGCAGACATCTTCTAGTCTCGCTTCTCCACTCAACCACCAAATATATTGTAAGCTCGCAAGAGCAAGCCCTCTTCTCCTTCTCCAGTATGTTCTAGAAATTGTCACTTATTTTTACTACCCCCCTATTGTAACAGCGCTGCAGAATATGTTAGCATTATATAAATAAATGTAATATAATCTACGCTAGCACCACTGCATTCCAAGTTTGCCTGAAATCATTCCTTGGACAATAGTTGCCAGATAGAATCCAAATCATAGCCACAAATATTCCAGAACGTGAACCAATATTTTAATGATCCGATTTAGCAGGATTTGGCTTTTGAATTCATTAGCAGCTTATTGTTTATTATGAGCTGCTAGTTGCAGCTGAACTTGGTGGGAAAAATGCACAAGAAACCTCACAGCAATTTCACACTGACTTTAATAGGTAGAGTTTGGCAAATACAGAATTGGCAGAATTGTTCCTGCCAAATTTAGCAGCTTGCTAGTTTTGGGAGCAGATCCAATAGAGTAGATAATACAGTAAATGAAAGTCAATGTGGTCAAGCGCTACAGACTTCTAACGATCACCCTTAATAATATGCAGCTCACTTTTGTGTTAAAAAAAAAAAACCCTATCCACAACTTAGTTTAAAAAACAATAGTGACCGAGGAGCACTATAACAGTGTAAATAATTAAACCATACTTATAGGGTTCTTGTTCAAAGACTAATTGAATGCCATTTTTTAAAAAGTATACCCAGAAAGAAATAAATACAAAGAGTGTTAGGAAGAGTGTCAGTCAGACAAAAGTCCAGACTTCAATATAGTGTATCCAGCTATTAGCATTATACTAGCCAGATGCAACAGTATCAATCACAAACACAGGTATTGGCGCTACTGAATAACCGAGACGAGATAGGATTACTGGCTGCTAAAACTCTATTGGCTGATAGGGTTCTTTCTTTTCAAAGAATGTATCTGATAAAACATAACCTTTATAAAGATTCAACTAAAATAGAGATCATTGCAGGTTAATCACATGAAAAAGGCAATTTGTCCCTCATTACCCGCATCTGGACAAGGCATAGTTTGTATCCCTAGTGGTTGCTAATTAGTCCCGCGGAGCTGCAGCTGCAGGCCCTATAACCTCAGACACATCAATCCTGTATAACTCCATCTGTATATCTATTCACTATCTGCACCCTGCCTCTGTATATCTTGTTCACTACCTAAACCCTGCCTAATATATCCAGAGGAGCGAATAAAAAAAAACAAATTAAATTCAGTATAATTAACCCTACGTGCATAGTTATCCCTCCGGTATCATCAGGGGATTTCTAAGTTAGAAGCATAGCATTGTACAAAATGTCTTGGTATATCTCCTTCAGCATATCAAGACATTTTGGACAATGCTATGCTTCTCACTTTGTAGATTTAGTGTGATTAACTAGAAGCAAGGCTATCTCCATGCAAAAAATGCGTCTTCTGTGCAGAAGATGAGAAATGACATGTCTGTAGTCCAGGGTCCATAAGGACATGGCAGTATGGGATGAGTTAATGCTTGTATTTAGGAGGCAGTTATATATTGTTTGCCATTGTGTATGTACAGGAAAGATTGTTAAAGTTTAGTTATGGGGTCCAGCCCTGGATCTTGCATAAGCCTAGCAATGTCTCGCCTCTAGTGCAAGTGTCTCTTACACCAAATGGTTAACAACAAATCCAATATATACGGTAGGTGAATGATTCTTATCTGCTAAAAAAAATGTAGGACTTTCTATGAGTATAATGAGCTTCTACATCCTCTTGGTATATTGCTCAGTGATAAGTTACTCTGTCAGAGGACAGCCTAATTGGCTTTTTTTTTGTTGTTGACCTAAATATCCGTGTCTGAACATCATCTTCCCCTGAGTGAAACACTTGACAGTGTCTTATAAGTGTTCTTCTTTTGATTAACACCCTGCAGCAAATGGTCACTGTCATATCATATTGTGTGAAGAGGGACATCAAATCATGTCGTTTGTATATGGATTCATCTTTTCTCTATGGAACTCAAATACTGAAGGGCAAAGTGTATGTAAAATAAATCTGGAACATCTGCCCTCAGGGTATATGCCCTAAAAATATTTGCACAAGTTTCAGCAGGCAAAAGAAGGAAACACAACCTTCCTTATTTTCTTGCTGGATTTCACAGGACCCTGAAGTACGCTACTGATCAACATGCCTCCAGTTGAGAAGTCCCAGTTATCTCTGCCATTGTAAAACTATTGAGTACTAGGGATTGAATGTGATTTTGCTTGAGCATTTAAGTGTGTGATTGTGTTTGCTTTACTTGCACATGGCTTCTAGTTTTAATCAACCCACTTCTTAAGGACTACATTAACGACAAGTCTCTTGCTCATCATTCCCTTAAAAATCCATTTATTATTATTATTATTTACATACTTTATAAAGCCATTCCCTGCCTTTTTTCTATTTTGATCTTTAGGACTGTAAAGCACTGTGGCACACTCATATCCAAAACACAGATGAGATCCAAATACAAAGGGTACACAGAATTATCTTGGGAGGTTTGTCAATTTGCATGACCTAGATATTAACAGGCCAAGCTATTCAGTAAAAGTTTTATAACATTTGACAGTACTACTTACAATTATAATTCTGTTTTGTTTTTTTAGACCAACATCCGTGTCTCCGTACACATCCTGGCTGTCCAAAATATCAGACACGGATATTCTGCTTGCGTCACTGGGAAGCAAAGGTGTTGTTACTGTTGATGTGGGGGGTTCTGTCCGGTTGTGGGAAACTGGACTAGACAGCATTCAGCGTTCATTGCTTGAGTGGAAGAACATGATTGGAAAAGATGATGGCCGCCCTATGCAGGTAAGGTCCGAAGGCTATTACCATATTTAACTGTACTCATTTACTGTAAGTTCACTAGAATTTCCTTCTAAAATAATGTTCGGAGAACACTTAAGAGATTGAGTGAACTAGCAATTGAACTTTGTGGTTGCCTATGGGCCTCTACATATGAGTATCACCACCTTCTGCAAGCAGTAGCATACACAAAGTCTTCATGTTGATGACGTCATGCACTGATGTTGGCCTGGATTGATGATGATGGCCTGGATTAGGACCAACCTTTTTTGCATCACTAGAAATTGGAGATACCAATAACAATTTCACCATCTAGTGTCTGAAATGTGAATGTATTACAGTGAAATTACATTATATTCTATTTTTGTAGAGCTATTATGATTCGGGTAGAGTTAAAATAACAATAACATCAAAATTGACAATAACATTAACACAGGTTAAGATATACTAGTACAGAAAGAGGACCTTGCTTCTAGCTTTTGGTTGCATCTAGAGGCAACCCTGGATATACTGGTATATCTGGTTACCCTGCAATGGCAATCGGGATAATATGTTTAGGGTTTTTATTATCTTAAAATAGAAACAAATGCGTATTAAGTTTTGATGGTGTGATAGGACTTATTTCTGTACTTAGCCAAGTAGCATGGCTTTGATGCCACTTTCTGTCCTGTAACGGTGAATTAGTATAAACAGAGCTCCCTCTCCTGGACATTAGCAAGGTCTCGATCATAAAAGTGGATAGGGGAGAGAGGAGGACAGAGGAGGGTGTTATATGTGGGTTGCAAAGGGGAAATACATTATTGATTTTTTCTTTGATGAGGCACAGAGCAGAGGTATAAGAATGAAGGCTGAATTTGCAGTATAGGAAGTCCTCAGGTAAACATAATTATCTATATTTGAATTTGGTATCTTTTACATTGTTTTGTAAGAGATGATTATTATAAGACACTGTGCATTGTTAGAATGTGTTATATGAGGTAACACTTTAAAAGGTTACCTCATTCCTGTGTTATATAGAAGAAATAATAATGACAAAGGAATTACAGTGACAACCATAGGAAAATATCAGATCGGAGATAAAAAAACAAAAAACAAAACATAATTTAACCCAGTACCAAAACCCTTTGTTGTTATTATTACATTTCTAATGCTCATTTTTAAGTCTTTTAAAGTTTACATTTCTCAGCAAGGTCATCCATCAAAAGCATAGCCAGGACCTTACTTGCAATGTTTCCTTCATTTCTTATAATCCTTTACTAAATGTGTACTAAATAATGCGTATTATTTTAGAAGCAAGAAGCTGTAGCACTAAAGGAGGTACCACAAACATCTTAAGGAAAGCACTAGTTTAATGCATGTGATACAAGAACAAAATAGCAGCTCTCACACACAGCATAGGATATAAATTACAATATAACTTATTGCTTAGATTAATAAAGAAATATAATAAGTAGGTTGGTTATACGTGCAAGAATCAGATCCCCTTTAAGTCTATGACATGCTGTAGGTCATTGCGATACACACAAAATCACTGAAAACCAGACTCCTATAATGGCTATGTCAGGACCCGGGATCAGGGCCGGCCTAAGACATAATGCCGCCTGGGGCAAAGGTTAAAATGCCCCCCCCCCAATATTTACCCTTCCTCTCCCGTCCCCCATTATCTACCCTTCCTCTCCCTTCCTATTATCTACCCTTCCTCTCCCTTCCTATTATCTACCCTTCCTCTCCCTTCCTATTCTACCCTTCCTCTCCTTCCTATTATCTACCCTTCTTCTCCCTCCCTATTATCTACCCTTCCTCTCCCTCCCTATTATCTACCCTTCCTCTCCCTCCCTATTATCTACCCTATCCCCCCCTTTGCACTTACTTTTCAGCAGTCCTGCAGCGAGTCTCCCTGCTCGGTCTCGGTGCCGGCTTGTAATGCTGAGCGTCGGATATGACGTCATTTTCTGGCGCTCAGCATTACAAGCCGGCACCGAGACCAAGCTAGAGGGCTCGCAGAGGAGAGAGAGGGGTGCCGAGTGGGTACTGACAACTTGGTAAGCGAAAACCACTCGGCGCCCCCCTCTCTCGCTTGGGGCGGCAAAGTGCCGCCCCTTCAAAAGTGCTGCCTGGAGCAATTGCCCCACTCTGCTCCATGGTAGGGCCGGCCCTGCCCGGGATGAACTTATGGTCCTTTCACCTCACACTTTTGCTTTTTGTCCAGATTGTGACACTATACCTATTTCTCAACCATCCACCAGTGGCCATTTCCAGTCATTCATACCTCTTTTCCAGTTTTCCAAATGACACTTTTTCCCTTTCCTTCTCCATTAACTCATGCCTGTTCTCTGCCCTCTGTGTCTCTCATGTTCAACTTTCTGTCCTTTTGTCCATTCTTATGGACAGTCTCATATTCCACTGTCCATCCCACAGCTTAGTCCGTATTCCCCCATGTGCCAGTTTCTTCTTTCCACTCCTTTTATGTCCCACTTCTAGTGCTGCATTGTTTTCTGGGCCTGCAGGTCTTCAGTTTGGTTTATTATGTATTTCTTCTTGGTTACTCTGCTCTTGCACACAGGGTTGCAACAAACAGAGCATTGGCAAAAATAGCTAACAGTATAGTCGGTGCAGCAGTATCAAGGGGTCCTATGTATAAATAGCAGTTAACCAGTTTGTGTGGGTCCTGCAAAAGTAAAGTGTTTCTGGGGTCATCATACTCTAGGGATAAAATTGCAGCCTTGGATATTTGGCCTTATCCCAACTTCATACTCAATGCCAACTTGAGGACAATCCTGTGCCACCCACCTGTGCTCCCCTCACGTCCCATGAAAAGTGGGTGGAATAATCTCTGGGAAACCAGTCCTAGAAGATTTTGCTTGCGTTTTCATTATTTGTTTCTTTGGGCAAAAATAAGTGCATGCAGAATGTGATTAAGAGTCCTCCGGGCTTCTGGCGTGGTACCAGCTCAGGGCCCACCCATTCTCATAATTTACCCAGGGGCCATATGGTATATGCCTTCAATGGATCTTATATGTCATCAAAATGTTTTTATGTAATGCATGCTGTAGTCTGGGATCTGTGAGCAGGAGACTAGGCTCTGGGTAAGTCTGCTCTGACTGCCTTTGATGTTTCCAACAAAAATAAAAACCTCCTGCTCATATGGGTGTTTTAAAATCCAGCACTTTTAATCCAATTTAGGTTAAGAATAAATGTATTGTGGTTAATGGAAGAAAGAAGTCATGTCATTTAAGAATATAACATTTACGGACAGGGCCAGACAGGCCTAACAAAAAGTTTATATTAAAAAGGCCAGTCGAAGCGACAGGGTCACATAAAGCAACGTCGCCCCATGGTGAAAGTGTCGCAACAGCGGAAATGTGTGTGTAAGAGTGAATGCATATGTGTAAGAGTGTGTTGGTACGAGTGTATATGTATAAGTGTATGTTAGCATGACTGTATATGTGTTTTAGCATGAGTGTATATGTGTACATGTCTGTGTGTGTAGCATTAGTATGTATGTGCGTGCGTAAACATGTGTCCCATATATGGTGCAATATGGGGGTGATAATGGTGAGGGATGGAAATGATGGTGGGGAGGAATGATGATGGTAGTTGGGGGATAATTGTGGTGGGGGATGGGAATTAATTATGATATAGGTGGGTATTATGATGGTCAGGGGCAGCGCTTCACTTACACGTACATACATACCCACCACACCACACCCACTTTAATACGTTTCACATACATACACACAAACAATCTAACACCATACACATACACTTAAACATACACACACAGCCACTCTCTAATCATTGATGCAGCTCATACCCTTCCCCTTCCTCAACCTTCCTCTTATATTTTTAGCTCTTAATTATTTTAGGAGAGCTACAGGTTTAGTTGGACTGTTTATTTTCTATTGTGAAAGTGATTTGTGTTTTAAATAACCTTGTTTTCAGTAAACTTTAAACTCGTTAATTTCATATGAATACTTGTTGCATTATTCAGGCTTGGTTCCGACCCGTTACACGAGTCACAAGTGTCAGTAATATCAAGAACTTTGTGTTTTTTGTGTTTGTCTTATTTGTGACTAATGTGTTCTTTTAATATACTTTAAAAATGCATGGTTTGTCTCTATTATGATCAAAAATATCGGGACGCAGACCCAACAAATGTGCCGTGTGCGCAATAATGGTGACAAGAAGTATGGGGCTGGTAGTCGGTTATTCTGGAGCTAGTATTCAATTATTTCCAGGGCTGTCCCCCCCCAAGTCTTGCCCTGTTTACAGATTACTACTCATAACATGCATTGGTTACTTGTACTTAGAGTCAATTACAAATTTGTCCACAGGATGGCACTGGTGAGTTACCTGAAAAACCATATAAAAACTAAATTGATCACTGTAAAATTGAAACACTGTATTGATCTGTGTATCTGCAAAACAAACACTGACCAATATAGCACCCAAAGGATGATTTTACAGTTTGTTTGCCTTGTTCTGGATGGAGAGTTATAACCCAACAGGGCTTTTCAGCTGTTACTTCATTGCTTGCAATCAACAGCTAAAGCAAATATTATTGGGCACCTACAGATACACCGGCAATATGTCATTTTTTTTTTTTTTTTGAGAACACATCCTTTGACCATTTTAATTCCGAATAAGCTGTAAAATGTAAACAGAACCCCTCCAAAGCTTACCTTTGCCTATCCAAGAGAAAAGCTTGCCTGCATTGTGCAAAAACACAAGAAGTTGTGTTGCCGCGTAGGATCTCAAAACCTATTCTGAGTTTGAAGAGAGAACTCGTCCATACAGGGCTAGCCCCGCCATATGCACAACCTAGTCAGCTGCATTAAATGCTAAACTGGTTGGGGGCACTGGAGCCAAGTTATATCCTATGTTTAAAGAGCTCATTGAAAAGGGGAGACATATTTTGCATAGGGCGCTGGAAACTCTAGGACTCTTAGGTTCTGAAAGCCAATGTGACATCCCATCTTTTCCTGTGCTACCCTATACAATGTAGCAACTTTACTAATTAATCAATGTTCTTTTGGACGCTATATCTCTTATTTTATATATTCATATTTTAGATGATGTTATAATCCATAGGGCTGTACAGAGGGGGCCCCACTTACTAAAGGTATTCAGTAATATTTAAATTGCTTACTTAACAATAAGATTGAAATCTGGTTTCTGTTATCTGTTCCAATATGTGTAATTTAAAGTTATTGCATTGGTACCATCCCATGATTACTATCATTAAACATAGTCCCTTGTGGTTTTGTTTCTTGGCATGCTCTGATCTTATGATAGAATCAGAGTGTGAACAGGCGTGCCTGCCACTGTATTAATGGGTACATAGCCAGCCTGTTAAGTAAATAGAAATATGAGAGCTGCATGAGCTGGCAGTGCCATCACAGTAAAGGATTTCTGTTTGTATGGCACACAGACAGGGCCTGACCTTGCAAGTCTGAGAACATTTTGCCAGATAGCAGCCTTATACAAATACATCCATGGCAAAGGCTATCATGAAATGAATAATAAAGTAGCCTTATGCGTCAACCTCGGTTTCTGGATATCCTTAGTTTTGTGAATATATATATTCAAAGATCTTCTGTTTTGGTCATTTTAATGTGTTAATAGTGCTTGATTTTAACTTAATGGGATAGTCCCGTAGCAATACAAGTTTTTTTGGAACATTAAATATAGTGCTTGCAAACTGTGATTGTTGTCAATCGTGTGATATTTCTAGTGCGTTTAATTTCTCCAACACCACTGATTCATCATGACAATGCTAATAAAAAACATTTCCTCCATAGACATTCGTTTCAGAGTCTGGGTGATTAAGACTGAGCCATTATATTATTTACCACAAAACAATATGATATAAAGTCGGGATTTTTATCTTGGACTAAGAAGACAATTGTTTGATCAATGAAAACAGTACAATAAAAACTCATTTTTAATAGGCTACTTGTAATTAAAACAATAGGGGTTCCCCTTTATTTCTCACAGCTTTTAGAACCTTGTTAGATTATCCTAATTTGTAATGAATGGATGTCTTTCTTCAGCAGAAAGCCAATGTTTTTGGCAGGCATCAGCGGTAACTTGAGCGATGAGAAAGAGATGCCGTCAGCCTTTGAATGTCCTAGTGGTTTTTACTGTGGACGAGTCTCATTTTTGCCGAGTGAAAGCATAGGAAAAGTTTTTGTTGAATAATGCGGTTATGAATTCTGTAGCCATGTTAAAAAGGCCATAGCTGGGACATCATCTGTTTAGAACAAAACATACACATGGTGAAATTACATGAAAGAGCTTCCAGTGATTATTGCTATATCAATCACATGTATTACGCAGTGCTGTCAGAACAGATAGTTGGATAATAATAATAATAATAATAATTGGAACCTGCTAAATACTTTTGGAATACCTCTGCTGCCAGAAATATCTTAATATATATCTTAAGATATTAACAAGGTTCCAATACACAACCAAAGAGCATAGAGGAAACATAAACGTATCTATTTACAATGTGCAATTGGCTAACCAGATGCTGTCCCAGCCGTGGCATTTTATCATTGCTACATGAATCATACATAACACATTGTTCAACCAAATAACCAGAGGCATGAACGGTAATCGTATTATTTACAGCGGACTGACCAAACGTACTGCACCTGGTGTATTGTGTGAGCAGCGCACAGACCCTCAAAGCATTGCTTTGGGAATCTTTTTCTTCTAACATAATAGCATGCCAGTTGCCTAATCAAACATTAAATCATAGTTGAAATGTGCCAATGCCATTTCAGCACCAACTTTAGCTTGGGGGTAAAATACAGGTATCTGTTACAGACCCCTCCTGCATGGAGTTGATGAGATCAGAAACCAGGAAGGTCACGTGACTTTTTTATAGGAGCCCAGACAACAAAAGACCTTTATATCACGTTACCTTCGTAAAGGGGAACAGCCTTCGGGGGGCTTTCATTAAAGTATTTACAGTAATCTTATGTAATTGACCAAGGTACCGTGGATGTGTAGGCACGGAGGAATGTGGCTGCCTGAAGACGGTTCTCGGTTTTTATGAAGAGCGAGGTTATTCGTTGTTTTAATATGCACCTTTTATAGTGATTCTCATAACTCTATACAATACTTAGCCAAGTGTACTTAATAGAAATTCCACCAAGCACAATGAAGCAGCTGCAGGCAGATGGGCCTCTATTCCTCCCTGAACTTCCTCCAATTCTTCTCTTTTTCTAGATTGAATTGATGGAGTTCAAGTACTACGAGGGGATTTAGTCAGCTAATTTAGACATAACTACTGCATTCCGATGTGCTGATGTCACCGTTCCTAGTGACGGAGTGTGCTGATCGCTTGCCAACCCATGGGATGTAGTACTGCACCTGAGGAAACAGAAGGCAGTGTTGTTGATCAGGCCACATTGTTCTGATCAGCTAAATATTGCCAGGGGACTGTTTATCTTTTACAGAGCAATAAAATAACTGGCAGTTATTCCCTGATCCCCCATGTGGATTCTGCCTGAAACCTAATAAGTGACTGATGTGTAAGGGAGAAGTGCTTAGACATGAAACTTCAGATATGTCCTTCAGCGACGACAAGCTAATCATTGAGCTGAACAGACCATTGCTAAATAATAACACAATGACACCATTTATACCTGGGATGTACTGGGAATTAAAATCTGCACTAGTACTTATAGGCTAGCAGGTGATGAATGACATATACATGATACATGAAGGTGCGCGCTGCACTCATGCACTTTTGCAGATGGTGGAGGCACGCTAAAGGACAGGGCCAGCCGGGCAGTAAAGGTGATGGGAGACCCGATGCCCGGTCCAGGCACGGTTTATACTGCATCAAAAATTAAAATGCACATAATAGACTTCCTTAAAAATCATATTACCCGTATATATGTGGACATATGTTTTTAGGTTCTTTATACTTAAATACCCTCCAACGTTTCAGATATTGAAACCTGGAGCCTTTTGTGAGGGGCATGGCTTAAAGGAGGAAACCTAACGCTGGGTTATGTCATCGTATCCAGGTGCACACCTTCACTATATGGCAAGGAGACCAAGTGGAAGATTGATTTCACAGCTCAGATCAAAGGATCTCCCCAACTGGCTTATGATACCCATAGCCAGCAAAAGCAGGACAATGCCCAAAAATTGGCACTGTTTTACTGAAATCAGATCACTTAGGAGAAACTTTTCTTAACATTAACTTATGTCTGCCCTGTTGATGTGGATGAGTTTATGCGTGGGGACAAGGGAGTATAGCAAAAAATTATGAACACGAAATTGCCCGATCCATTAGTTCTGCTGTAGATCCCTAAGGTGAGCGCTATGAATATGCTAGTTACCTTTCAATCTTTGGAACTGTGAGCGTAGGGAATAGCAAGAAGAGTTCTTCTAATTCCCTTATCACTCTGCATAGTTTCAAAATGGCTTTTTGGCCAAATTACAAAAAATAGGTTTTGTGGAGGCTGCCATTGATAGTTGGTGTCCAAATTTGACATAATTCTGTAGGGGTCACTATAAATCACTTAATCACAATATAATCCAAATAAAAAGCGATAAACAGTTATTTTCTGCTAGTGGAGTTTCAGAACAGGAATAAAATATTGTTTTCTATTGTATGGTGCCAAGAAAGGACTAAAACCTTTTCACTCCTCCAAAAAACTTACCTCATTGTAAACTTTGACTGGAACACCCATAACTCAACTTATATCATCTTTTCCATCTCAGATCATCGTGCAGTTGTCTTAAATCTATGTATCGGCAGTAAGATTTTGAGACATTATCAGCCTATAATCATAGTTTTGCCATACTTATTGTAACTCACATTTTTGTTAATAAATACAGGCGCTCCTATGACCAGCAAAATGGCCGAAACGCCCCAGTGACTACTACTCTATTGAGATTTGTTTTCTTTTGTTTTTGTTCTGTCTCATGGTAGAAGTTACTACTTTTATATTTGGAATTAGAAATAAAAAGTAAATGAGTTTTTGATTTCATGTATGGTCTCTCTCACTGTTCTTAGCAGCAACAATATATTATCACACCTGCTTGAAACTTTTGCAAAGCACTGTATCTACATAACTTTCATTGAGTAACCAAAGAGTTTTATTGGAATTCTGGGGTGCTTGAGGGAGGAATGTTTATTTCTGTGTATATCTCAATAAATCAAATGTATCAACGTAACCACCAAACAAGTTCAGCCACTAAATGCCGTTACACAAAGTTATTCCATGAGACAGAACAAAAACAAAAGAAAACAAATCTCAATAGAGTAGTAGTCACTGGGGTGTTTCGGCCATTTTGCTGGTCATAGGAGTGCCTGAATGTTCCTAGGTGTCTAGTCTAAGCACATCCTCATGGATGGAGTGGTGGGATATGATGTCAAATCCCAGTACTCTGTGTCTGGTAAAGCCAACTCATTCTCCATAGTGTAAATGGGCATGTTTTCTAAAAAGTTTTCATAGACTATTGCTCTTAAGCAAACTGCAAGGAGACTTATATGAGTTTTCCACTAGTTCCCAAAACTAGTGCTTGTTGCTTAATCTGACAGGTATCAACTTCCATTGGACTTGTCTTCGGTATCTTACATTACCACACCAGTCCTAACTGATAACTGTCTCCAGTTAAGAGATCCTACTATTACATTTTAATTAGGCCGGCTCAGTCAGGCGCAGAAAAGTGATACAGCAACCAGAGATTCTTGAAAGGTAAAATGTTGTGTTTTGAAATGAAAGCACTATAAATGATGGACTTCCAGAAGATGAAGCTCTGTTAAGTAAAACCATTTTAGAGGTGCCTCCTTGAGGGCTCTGAGTCTGCATTCCATGTATTCTTGGCCAATAACTTAAACTGCAAAGCACTTACCCCGTGAGTCCATTACATAGAGTTTAGGATCAGGTATCTGGAGACTGAGTGCAGTAAAGGCTTATTAAGGTAAAGTCATTCATCACTTTTGCTTTCTCTTGTAAATTTGCAAGGGTAATGTATAATTTGGATAATGACTGTTAATCTCACACTGAAAATGTCTCTCATCAGACCCAAAATATCTCTTTACAGTAATGACGTTTAGTTCCACTGCGTGTGTAAATACAAGTCATGGGGATGGGGTTTAATGCGCACACTTGAATAAAACCTGTGCAAAGCATTTATTAGTACTCCTGCTGCCTGTATGTTAAAAATTGTTAAATAAAGTCTGCGTTTTATTCTTACACAATTGATCTTCCTGATTGATGATTAACCGTTTGAGTGCCGGCTACACATAGCAGCAAAGTGGGTTCAGAAAGACAGCTACGTAGTAAGGAATAGCTGAAAGCTGTAGATGAAAACAAAACATTTCTATTTTATTTTCTTCTACCTCTCCTGGCACAATTATGAATGTTAACCCCTTCGAATATGTCCAGACCCTTTGTTGTTTTGTGCACTGTGACCTACATGAGTTGCAGGTACAAGCTACATGCATGTGAAACTATATACTATATATATATATTATATATATATATATTATATCATCTAAAGGACTTGCACTCTGCACACTCAGAGATATTGCTTTTATTTGCCCAGGTGCTCCAAAAATAGCCAGATATATGTAACCAAAGAAAAAATGGGCACTCACGGGTCTTTGCAGTAAAGTGCATTAAACACTATTTTATTTCGATCAGCACGGCCAATGTTTCGGACCACCTCCGGTGCTTTCTCTCTCTCTCTCTCTATATATATATATATATATACACATTTACTTAGGGGTGAAGGTTTTTAAGAAAATGATTTTTTTTAAATTACGTTTACAATTAGGTTTGAAATGTATGGGAAATTGTGGGAGAGATCATCATTAAGGTTATAGTATGATGCCAGATTTGCCCTAAATAAGGTAACTATGAATGCTTTCTCCTGAATAATTTGTGGTTTATGAGGTCGTCACCTAACTGTAACTACAGCAAAACTATGAAAACTGTCCTGGCCTCTAGGAGGGCAATTTATAAATGTGACCGATCATATATTCCCTTACTACCTCTCCTGAATGTTCTTTCTGCCATTCTGCAGTCACCCTATATTTACTTTTATTAAACACTTCAAATTCTTCTGTCACACATGCCATTCTTTTGTCTAAATGTAGGGTGACCTTTCAGCCCTTTAGTCTTTCTTGTTTATGGCCTCTGACCCCGTCCTATGCTTCAGTTTCTACATGTATATATAATTGAAAGAGGCAGGTTGATGCCTCCTGCTCTAACTTACTGCTTTTCCTAAGCCTGTATCCAAACAAATGTGAAATACTGGAGACTCAACCCATGTTGCTGTCCTGTTGCTCTAGGGATAACAACTTGGAAAGCCATTGTTTGAAAACGGAAGCTTCATATCTGGGTATTGTGTTTTAAGATTTTTAGCATAAATTGTTAACAATAATTGGTAACCTGCCTTACCAATAAAGTATTTGATCTACTGCTTCTTAGAGTAAGGCACAAAAAAGCATACTGTCCCTTCCATTTGGATGATTTCTGTCCCAGCTGTAAAACAGGTTAGAATTATTTAAAAACATACAAAAAATGGACCTGATGCATGTTGGGAAATAGTCCCAGGCAGATTACTGAAAACTAGTATTTAAATAAAAAAAAACCAGGAAAACCAAAGATCCATTTCATTAACTATTGACTTGCTTTACCATATTCTGAAGAAGCCCAATTGGTATGGTTATTTCATCTGCATGCCCAAAGTGCCGTGTATAAGAAGCTGATAGATTTCACTGTTTCTGATCATGCTCAGTAATTCTGGCATGCTGGAAATGTATACAGTTATATATACAATACCCTAGATATCTCTTTTCAGCTGATTGTACAATGGGAGGTTTTTGGTCCACTACGAAAAAAAACAAAAAACAATGAATGAGCTGGTCACAAAGCACTTACAATGATAGCAGACTCAAAAGATATTCTATTGCAATCCTTTGACGTGATATACATGTTACTAATGCACCTTTTTTATTTTAATCATTTAGATGAAAAGTTTGTTTTTTTGCCTCCAAATGTATTCATTTATCATTACTTTATTCTAACTCAATGTTAATAAATATCTATCTACATTTGATTAAGAGGGTTCAAGGTGCCAGGCGTCTTAAAAAATAAGAATATAAGAGGCCGGGAATTTAGATTAAGCCGTTTGAGTCTCACACTTTACATGCATGTTTATGTTAACACACACATTTAACTCGCGTTAACACACGCTAACCCACATACATGTTCATGCTTACACATACATACATACACACATACTCCCTCCAACACCCTTACCGCTCATTCTCTTACTCCTTCTCTTACTCCCTTAACTTGCCTGGAGCCTTCTTTCTGCAAACATTGTGTGAGCAGCCACACTTTTACTGCAAGATTACATAACATCGTGTGGCATAACTTTGTATTCATGAAGCAGATCCAGTTCTTTAGGATGAGGCTTCAAGGGTCCGTCCGCACACTGCAAACATGTATGTGTGTCATTTACCAATGCTGGTCTTAATGTGCTAGTGCTGACTCAGATCCCCGGTTCAGCCCTAGTCAATATAACTCTGCCAACAGATTTATTTTATTGCCTACCACCCTTAAACATAACAACGGAAATATAAAAAAGGCAACACATTTTAACGTTATATTTATATCAGACAGGCTTTTTATTATTAGTTTCACCCAATACATTCTATACTTCTTTGCCTATGAGGCATTTGTTAAATTAAAGTATGTAGCCAAGAAATTGTATATTAATAAGTATAAAACTCCACTATAACAAGTCTAGCAATAATGATTTTTGTGTCTTGGTAGATAAAGATAGCTAGAAATTAATTAAGCTCCTGAATTACTTGAATTCAACATACTTTTGCTATGGGAAAAATAACTCTTTTTCAAGTTGAATTGCCCAATGTGTTCTCGAGTCAAGAACCGAGAATTCTTGGAATGCTCACTTTCATAAACATAGACATATTGCATGATTACTTAATAGGGCTACTGTATGTTTCTTGAGAGCGTTTCGTCTGTTTATTGAAGTTGAGCCAAGCTAAAATCCCAATAATTTGTTTGAGTATGTTGTTTGTCATCTGCTTTAATCTAAAACTAACTGGAAGATTTACCGCATTCCCAATCTCTCTTTGCTTTGATTTGCCGGACTAAACAGCAGTCTAATTTACATCTACTTTATGTACTTATTAAAGTAATTCAATTTTGTGAAATGTGCCAGTATAAGGAATGATTCACAAATATCTAGACAGTTGCATTAATAGATGCTATTAAACTTTTTAGGCTTTTTAGTATATGCCTGCCGCCTAAATGAAATTTGGCACACGTTAACAAAACATAGAAATGTAAATATTTCCCTGTTTGCTCAAAAAATGCATTTTCATCATAAATTTTAGTTTCGTGTTTTGAAAGTTATGAGAAGCCTATCTGGCTAATTAACCACATACCATCCTATTAATTTTAACACCTTTAGATCAAAAGCAATGCTAGTATTTGAGGCAGTGTACAGAAATACATTGAGTTTACAAAGGGTTGTAAGTAAAGGGCCAGTATATATCAGGTTTAGACTTATTTAAGGGCACTGTGCATTTTAGAATGCTTGTAAATATTTGGGAAAATGTATTCATCTTTTAATTTTCATGAACACATTTTTGGGGCTTGTGTTGTCTTTGACTTACATGGTAGCTGTGGAGACATTTCTAAAAATATTAGTAACAATGCATATGCTGTTCGTGAGGAATAGATACATCACTAAGCATGCATTGCTTGACATAGCTACAAGTCAGTAGATGGGTAATTTCTCGGTATTTAAAAATTATACTGATAATAATACAGTAATAGGGGCTAGCTTTGCCCCATGTGCAACTAAGCCTACTCCTTAGATCTTCCTCCACCACCATATTTTGCACCAAAATATCCCTGATACTAGAAATAAATAAAAATATTAGAGTTGCTTAGAGTACTCATCTCACTTAAGTTTACTGGTTAGGGTTAGCTACCAATGTCTTCTTAACAAGTTCCATTGGTTGCAGTTTAGTACTTAAATTGATGATAAAACAGAATGTGGTTCCATGTCTTGGAAAATGTGATGCATGGCACTTTCAGCATGATTCCGACAATCTGGGATGTAAACCAAAGTTTTGTTCATCAAAACATTGACTTCATATTGATCAGTGGAACCATTGACCCTCACTCCCACCTCAGGTGATGGAAAACAAAAAACATGGAAGCACTGTGGCACATAATCATTCCATTAAACAAAAATTATATTATAAATTTGGTAGATGAATAGGGAATACTGTAATCCTCTGCATACCAAAGCAGAACATTGTTTTTGTTCACTTTTATATAAATTGTATAGCAATCAACTGTGTATAAGGCGTAATCTTTGCATTATTCATTTATAGAATACTTTGATAATTTCCCTTAAATTTAATTGCACAACAGATTTGGAGTAAAGCAGCTGGGAGCATAGAAATAATGGATTAATGGAAATAGTGTGCACTCATTCAAACTTTCTTTTTTCCGTTTTATGAGCCAGAGAACACAGAGCTGAACAAAGGTTGTCTGTGGTTCTATGGCCCAGCTGTGAATTGGCTATTAGTGGCAGCAGGAATCCTTGATTTAGGGATAAGACTGGCAAAGGTCAGAAAGAAAGGCTGAATTATGCCCCTCTTCTAGTAAAACTGTCTTGGGCAATTGCATATTCTTTATGGGAATCTACCAAGGACTAATTTCACTTTCACTTATAAAATCCAGTCCAGGAACCAAATGAAATGAGATACTTTGAGAAGAATGGTACTTATTCTATTAATCAAAACAATGTATTATTACTTCAAATGGTTTCCAAATATTTCCTAATGCATGTGAATTTTTATTCACATGCATTACCGAGCCTATGTATCAGTAACAATTCTGCTACAATATTCTATAGCCATCCGATATATATTGCATTGGTTGCTGTAGTTACCGTACTTATTTTACCATATTGCGCCAGTTTCTTTGCATTTAACCACCATTGTGCTTTAGGGGTAGGTGAGTTAGACGGTGGCGTAGCACAAACTGAGCTGTGTCAAGCCAGGTCCCAGGCTCAGCATGAACGTAGCTAGGCCCGCGAGCATAGCAGCTTGGCCCGCGAGGATAGCTGCTTGGCCCGCGAGGATAGCTGCTTGGCCCGCGAGGATAGCTGCTTGGCCCGCGAGGATAGCTGCTTGGCCCGCGAGGATAGCTGCTTGGCCGCGAGGATAGCTGCTTGGCCCGCGAGGAATAGCTGCTTGGCCGCCGAGGATAGCTGCTTGGCCCGCGAGGATAGCTGCTTGGCCCGCGAGGATAGCTGCTTGACCCGCGAGGATAGCTGCTTGGCCCGAGGGGATAGCTGCTTGGCCCGGGGGGATAGCTGCTTGGCCATTTGGATCACTTCACTGATGGTGATCAATAAAGAAAAAGAGATTCCTTTTTCTGTTTAGCTGAGCAAGTGTTTGTCTTGGATTGTTTTAGTCACACAATAGAACAGCCATACGGTAGCAAATATTTATTAAGATCATTAAAACCAGGCTTATTGTGTATAAAAACACCAACTGATTTGCAAAACATTTTCTCTAAAAACGAGTAGTTTGAGACTAATGATTTCATGGGCACTAAGGACATATTTATATAGGTCAGTTTCATTGGCATTCTATACATTTAACATTATAGGACATAGCTTTTGTACCCTCACTTTATGATACATTTTATAAATGCCTCAATCGCTGGGGGTTCCCACCTAAAAAAAAATAAACTGGATTTTTTCATTTGAAATACTGTTCTGTTCCCAAGTTGGACAGGTTTATAGTCACCACGTCTGAGAGACCTGACCAGCATGAAGCAGAGTGCGAATTATTAAATGGTTCCACAGTAGGACCCCCGCATCTGCCCGTGTCTTTGAACAGCAGGTTAGGGCACTGTATGAATTAGAAGGCCAGTAAATGCATTCCCTTTTCAGACTCTCCCAATTGGCCGCATTACAGCGTTACTTCTCTTGGCAACCTTGTAAATAATTCATAAATATGAATTTAACTTCTGGTGAATTCTACAAAATATTTTGTCAAAATGAGACCCGAGTGGCATTTTCAAATTTATAACATGCCTTCCAGGCCTGGCTGTACACTGTTATTATTCATAACCATTTTCAGGGAGAATAGCTAACTTTCCATTGTGTGAAGTTCAGTGGGCATTAATGTAGGCTACAGCTGTTTTATGTAGGGGATTTTATGTGTCTTGGCTTTTGACTTCTGCATATCTACAGTACATTAGGCTTTATTCTCCAGTGATTGCTTGCCAGTTGCTATTACGGTAGTACAGGAGTTCAGTGCATCAACTGGCTGATCACCTGGAGGCCACAGTTTGAGATCATTGTCTTTACTCCCTCACTGATATATCATACGGGATATTTGTTTTATCTGCTCTCCATTTATTAAGTGCACAGTATAAAATTAAGCAGAGACTGTCTTTCTGTGTGTAAGTTCTAGCTGGAGAGCCCAGCACCAGGCTTGAGCCTAACTCCTGAATCTGCACGGCTTCTCAAATGTGGAGGAGCAGTGCCAGATGGAGTCACGCCAGCTCTAACTCCATCTTGATTATAATAATTTGTTCTTATTGGTAATTATGATCCTTTGCAGAAAATAATCCACGTGTAAAAATCCACACTGTTCAATGACACAGAAAACCATTTGATTCTGTGTGTTATTTGTTCCAATCTGGGACCTGCAGTTTAGGTCAGCGGTCTGTAAAAGCTGTCCTGCTAATTTAGGTCCAGCTATTATGTAGCTGGTGTGTCAGGCTCTAAGTATCGTTAGCAGTCATCGTGGGTGTCCAGGAATCTCTTTGGGTTTGGAAAGAGTATGAATGAGTGGCTGTAAAGTGCACATCCTTGAAGAGTAAAAATGTTAAGGACTGCTAATTTTTTGTAGATATGCAGGGTGGATTAGCCATTGGTAAATAGTGAAAGGGAGCCTTGTACTACAAGGACTGCGGTCGCAAACAGCCCATGTAAGTAAGCAAGTGGCCCTGTAAAGTAGACTAAGACAATGATTTAGGGTGGAAAATATCTCTAAGCAGCAACTGCCTCTTGTTATTCCTGCCAAGTTGAATGATGCAAAAATTGTTATTTTCCTTAATATAAATTGTCTTGCAGCTGGATGTTGAGTCTTATGATTCAGAGCGGTTGTCACTCTCTTGATGGTTAGAGCTACTATGTTTACATTTTACCACAAACCAATGCATAGAATCGAGACATTGAATGTAGTTTTTCATTTGACCATCAGCCATACTGACTCCTTTTTGTTTCTGCAAAAATAGTGCTAATGTAATCTAGGTCTAGGTGGTGCCATCATCCATTTTTTGAATGGGCAGATCTGCGTGCATTAATGTTGCAATTATATGTCCTCAAACCATAGGGCAAAGCCTTTGACTTTGCTTCACTATTTAATTATCTTTGTGACATCTGCATTTAAGACAGGTGCTTTATCAAATAAAGATATAATATCCATGTTTTTTGTTTTTTTACCATCAGATTACAGTCCAAAAGGAAAGTGGTTTGGATGTGAGTTCGCCAAAACATGGCAAAATGGATCCAGATAACACTCCCCATGTTGGAGGAAACACATGGGCTGGCGGAACTGGTGAGTGTGTGTGTGTATATATATAGTTATTATATTATAGTTATTATAATGCTTGAAGAAGCAATAGCAGCAGATAATATTATCTCATGAGGAACTTGCCAAAGTAATTGAATAGCTTTCCATGCAAAAGCAAATAAAAGAAATAGGCCAAATTAAGCTTTTTATTCAATTCAATAAAAAATAAGGCATTTAAGTTCAGCTGGTGATGGGGTTTTTTGTGGGAGTCTCACTAACAGCAAAAAATGTTCAATTAGAGATGGGCATGGTGGCCAGTGGCAAGGTGTACTAGAGGTCGAACCAGAACCTGGCCGATGCTCATCAAGCCACTTTGGGGATCAAGGATATAAAAATAATGAGATCGAATGAGTTAAGGGCAGACAGAATGAAAATGCATATTATGGAGAAAGAGGGAGGAATGGTAATAGGGGAGACAAAAGAAAAAAAACACGGCAACATTATAAGGGGCAAGAGGAAGACAAAAGGTCTCATAGGAAACACTACAGGAGGGTTACATGGTAATATTCAAATTACTGAATACTAAAATCATTGTATGCCAAACATTATAAGACAAAAAAAACTTTAGACATATGTATCACGTTCTGAAGGTTTGGCTTAGCTGCAGATTGTATTACAATATCAAATCTTTTCACATGATTTGCAAATATTAAGTCACTTTTATGCATATATTCAGTCTTAGAGTTTGCATGAATGCCTGCATTAAATTGTATGTGCTCAGATATTGTATTCTGTGGCAAACTTGAATATATTTTAGATTGTTTACAGATTTGTGGTGTCAGAATTAAATAGAATCATGTATGTCTGCGAACAGCACCTTCCATCTTTTATTTTCCCGCAGGGATGTATAAGCCAAATAATATTACATTGTTTTGACATCACATAATAGCTATTTTTAATTTCCATCTCTAGGAACATATTCATATTTCAATTGAAATGTAAAGAACAGGGATCAATGCATATGCTTTATACATGTTTCCTGTCTAAATGCTGGCAAGCTGTTATTTTGGTGTTAGGTTTCGTTCCAACAGTTTCTTGGCACTTCTGTCTCTGATCTTAACAAGCGTTGCAAATGCTAATCCTAGGTTTTTGCAAATCAAGACAGCACACCTGTGATACCTGCAGCTTGAGGCAACCGGGTTTGCATGTAGATAAGGAATCCAGGCTCTCCTGTGTTATCATCTCTATTATACAAGATGTCACTCTTGGAATTCCTTAATTTTAATGATGCTTCACAAGAATAACCTTTCCACAGGGTCAGTAACACCTTTTCATTATAAGGACATGCAATTGACCCAGTATATCAAAAGCAGAGTCATAACTAAGGCTCTTGGTATCTGGGGCAGGGTCGCAGATCCTGTCCCACATAGTCTTCATACCCACTGCCAGAAAAGGAGGCACAGAAGGATTGCTTTGCGGTGCCCGGGGCATGTGCCCCTCTTGCCCCTGAGAAAGTTAAGGCATTGGCCAACATTTGTAGGTGGATTAATTTTGGATTACAGTATCTAAAAAGTAACTTTGCTCACTATATGTTAAATTTGGTTGTGTGTTTTCTTATGTGGTTATTGAATATTTCACAGTGTGAAAGTTCTGTCAACCTTCTCATGGGGCACAATTCTTTAACCCTTTCTGTTTCAGGTGGGACTATTAAATATTGCAGAGCTTTAGGTTTCATTCCTTTAGGCACAGAGTAGGTTGGAATTTTCAGGTATGCTAATGCCCATGGAGAACATTTCTGAGCCACACCTGTCCTTCGGGGGCTTCCAGTCCAAGACTGCCCTATCTGAAACTAACACTTATATCTAAGTATGGTGTTAAGCCATTGAAACATTACATACCGAAATTACTGTGCTACAGGGAATCTGTAACACATATATTTATATATATAGTTCTTTTTGCATTGTAATTAACTAATTTAGCTAAAATTTTTCATTATGCCATCACATTTCAAAAACAGGTAAGGTTGTTAAATAGACAGAATTGAATGCATCAGACATAATTTTGCCAGGAAACAATACTTTTTTTCTGTATGTTTACTAAGCACCACCTTTGTGTGTGTGTGTATATTAATATATATATATATATATATATACACTAAGCATGTGCAGTGCATGAGCACAGATGTATGACTGGCAGTACACCTCTCACGATCAGTATCATACATGAACTTAGATAACAGATAACAGGGCATTGTTATGTCAACAAATCACTGGTCTCCAACTTAGGCGCCACTTAATGCTCTAAGCTCCCATAAGACTGAAATACTTAAAAAAAGAGATTCATCTAACATATACTTCTATTTAAATTGTGAGCATTGTGACTGCAGAGCTGAATACGTGCACATAAGAGATGCACGTCACAAAACTTCTATCCTGGGACTCCTTCCTTCATCACATGCTCTGAATGAAAGGGGTGCAATGGGACATCCATTTATAACAGCAACATAAGTATATCAGAGATGCGATCCATTAATTATGTTATAAACAGGGCCAGGCTGGTGATCACAAGAAGACCCTGCCTCTGATGAAATAGATTGGCTGACAGCTGTTTATACGCTGCTCCACAGTATGTTTATATGGTCATGTATCACGCGGTCAGCTATATCTAGACTCTGGCCACACACACTGCAGCAGCCGATCTGGCGGATGGGGAGCCGATGTCCAGCGGCCCACAGGACAATTGTCCAGTGTGCCACATGACCAGTCCAGGCCTCTTTATGAATTTTCTATGTCTACCTAGCTGTCAAGGCAGAACTGGCGATCATAAGTCACCCTGGCACTTTAAGGCCTGTTGATGCACATAGCTATATATGTGTGGCCATGAGCCATATTATTATGCTCAGATGTGCCAGATGGCCAGTCCGGGCTTACAGGTGTTCAGTTAATTGTATGATTTTGGAAGTAAAATGTGATCATTATAAAAAATATTGGATTCAATTGTAAAAGTATGTGATTCATAACCCTCCAAATATGTATAAACCTGTTAAAATCAAAGTTTGTTCAGTTTGACAAGTTCTAATGTGTTCCTTGCCGGCCAATTTTCTGAAGAGACAGGATAATCTTGACAGGTCCCACACACCATTGAGAAGTGAGATTGTTTTAAGTCATCTTTCACATCACATATAACGCTTTTTTGGACATGTTCTTTGATGAAGACGTTAGCGTCATCATGAACTGAATGTTAAATCCTTGTGGAATGTAGTTGTTTTAAAAGGGTGCAAAGGATGTGTTCAACAACGAAACATTTTTGTTATGTGCCTTATGAAAAGATAATATGAAGAAAAATGGATATGGGAGCTTTCTAATTCTAAAATGTGCTCATTTAAAACATGTCAACATATTGGCATTAGCTGTTGTTTATTCCTTTATGATAGGTTAATGTTTAGAACGTTATCTGTTGAATATTACTAAAAAAAAGTTTATCCTTATCTAGTCTCCCAGTGTATAATACTACACTGTTCACGGCTTGGAAAACGGCAAAAAAAAACAAAGAAAACAAAAAATATAAGAATTTAATATCAAAGTACAAAGAAAAAATATTGTAATAGCGTTTTTAATAAGAAGGAATAGTTCTGTTTTGGCAGTAAATTGATATCCCTGTCCTGGCTTTAACTATGCTTTCTTTGAATTTTGATATTTAGGATGACCAGTTGTAGCCCCATATTTATGGATACTACTGAATATTTATACATGTTTCCATATTGTGCCTTTATTATATGACACAGCGGGCAGTTAGGCACAATGTAGTATACCACTAGCCGGCCAACCTGTTCCTCCGTGACCTCAAGAGGACTGATTCTCTGTATCATCTGTATACTGCCAGCTAAATAGTGTTAACAGCACTTACAGATCTCGAACATGGGCTCCGCCAAATTCCCCAAATTATGGAAAATAATAATACAATGTAGTGTATATTTCATTTTTATTTAACCTGCCACTGGCCGTTGATTGATTTCGGACACCCACTGCTGCAGACTTGCAGAAATTTCCGTAAGATTAATATCTGATTTCTTGAAGAAATCAAAATTGCTGCATGCACTGCGCACCTAAACAAATACATGAAACAGGAAGTTTTACAATAATCACTTCCTCCATGATATTTCTGTGACATCACCCATAGTCACACCACGTACAAACGGAAAATGCTTGCGGACAGTAAACATTTGCTACTTATTCCAGCTCAGAATATGTCTGATGCCTCTGTAAGAATATGTAAGGAGCCTCTGTGTGGGATGAACTTGCTTTCTCTGTTTGTTTTACTGAAGGGCATGTCAACATGTCATTATTATCAGTGCTCGCATCATCAGGGTCAACAGAAGGGTCAATGATTCATTTTCTCTTGAAGTTATTCCGCTCGTACATGCTTAAGTGCTTATTGTTAAACTGTAATTAATATACATTTACATTGCATATGTTTGCCCGTCACCTCCTGCTATCATTGAATTATAGAAGCATATTATATTTTTCCTACTTGCCGAAGGACCACAAACCTCATTTGGTTCTTGGCTTTTTCCATTATCCATCAACCTTTTCAGCAAAGAATTACTTTTTTAAAATCTAAATATAGTTCTAGACGATACGGATAATTCTATGTCACATTGAAACACAATACAGTAGTCACCACAAGTGCATTACCGGGAAGGACTGAAAATGTGCCTAACTTCTGGCAAACGTTAACTAGACTGTATTGACGGTTCAATATTATTCTCATGTACTGTTGCAGGGGGCCGAGACACAGCAGGTCTGGGTGGTAAGGGTGGCCCTTACCGTCTAGATGCAGGGCACACTGTTTACCAAGTATCACAGGCTGAAAAAGATGCGGTCCCTGAGGAAGTAAAAAGAGCTGCTAGAGAAATGGCAGAAAAGGCTTTTAAACAGAGGTAAGATCACCATAAAGGAAATATAAGCTGTTTCACAATTATACTCAATCATACAAGGTGAATGGTCACTTTTAACCCAAATAACTCACATCAAGCCATCTTATAGGTCAGGTTCCAAGATATTCATTTTATGACACCCAAGAAGCTATGAGATGCTCCTATCTGCTCAGATTGTGCTCAATAGCAGTTGTTGAAGCTTTTTGTAGACCCTACCCAGGCCATCAAAGCACCATTGGCTGTCTGTCTATTCCTATCAGAGGACGGCCTTCATGAAT
The DNA here is from genome assembly GCA_009364415.1 of Spea multiplicata. Lineage (NCBI taxonomy): Eukaryota > Metazoa > Chordata > Amphibia > Anura > Pelobatidae > Spea > Spea multiplicata. The sequence goes on from VKOC01014829.1 coordinate 48,196, forward strand.
CAGGTTAAAATTTTGTTTAGCCATTTCTATTTTATGTACATTAATTGTTGGAGTGGAAATTCGTAATGCACAACAACTTGTTGGTCTTGTTGACCGATCCCTCACTACCATAGACTAAGGAAAATACATGTAAGAACAGTGCTCCTCTATTTGTATAGAACATTTCGAGTTCTTACAGTTCAATGAGATTACTATGTGACAGGGTAAGCTATTTAGTGCATCACAACCCCAGTTTCAGGCAAAATCATTATTTCTTCAAATAATATACGGTGTGTTTTGCTACCCACTAGGAGGCAATACCATCTGGAATATTTTGGTTGTTGACCACATGATTCTCATCTGTGCTCTCAAGAGAGCGACAGCTTAACTGATCCTTTAAGTGTGTTATCCTTCCAGCGCATGAAACAGTACCTTAGTTTTTGTTTTAAATACAATGTTCAGTAAATCATTCTGGCGTCCACCACTTTAGAAGGGCTGTTCAAAATGTGAAGGAAAACATTTTTCTGGCACAGAACTTTGGCTATTATAGAAAGCAGAAAAAGTATTGGCTTTGTTAAAAAGATCTTCTATTTTAAAAGAGAACAAATAAGCAAGTAAGCCGGAAATAAATATTGACAGCTTGCATTTATAAATGATTTTGTTTAAACTACCAGTATTGTGTCAGCGTGCCTTAAAGATTTATTTAAGAAACAAATATCCTAAAACTCCCAAATGTATTCATGTAAACTCTTTCTTAAAGGATTGGATAATCTAGGCAGTTGTCTCATAAGCCTTATAGGCCATTTTGGTGTATTTTTTCCTCATCAAAGTACCATAGGGTTTATGGCTGGATACTGGGTAACAAATGAATATTTTCATTTGTTACCCAGATTAATTTTTGATATAGGTTTTAGGAACTTTCTCTAATCACAGAACTGTTTATAATTTGGGTTCACATGGCTAGCGGGTGTGAAGCTAGTTCCTGTATTTTATATATTGTTGTGTTTTGCTACACCTAGTAGTGGTTTGTTTGCATCATAGAAAAACCCAACATTTGTTGGATTTTTATTGAAGTAATCTAGATCTCAAAAATATTTAGACTTAATGTCTTATCTGTATGCGGTTAAGCAGTTAACAACAAATTCACAAAATAAGGCTGAATGAGCTTACTTTTGTTGTCTGGCAAGTTGTAGTTTCATGCCTTGAGGACAATGTTAATTTGCACTTTGTAATTATGGTAGTGCTCACGCCATATGGCCAAGAAAATACCCTTTTAGCTTTAATAGATAGATGTAGACGTCCTTATGTTGTTTTGTTGCTTGTTTCTTTAGGTTGCACAGCTGCAAATGACATTACAGCCTGCAATATTTTGTCTTCCAGGTTAAAGGAAATTCAGATGAGTGATTATGATGCAGCTACCTATGAACGTTTCTCAAACTCTGTCCGCAGGCAAGTTCAGTCTCTCCGAGTAATCCTGGATAGCCTGCAGGTAATCTGATTTTTACAATTCGTCTTCAAAACAAAAGCGAAATTGGAATGGGCACATTTCAGAACATATTTCATACCTAACCATTACTTCCTCATAAGGAGAAAACAAATTTAAAAACAATAACTCCTTTGACTTCTTGACCTTAAGTACGGGAAGTCACAGAGGGACACAATATATGGCCGTTTCCAGAGCTGATGGCAGAGAGTTCCAGGAAATCTGACAAGAACCCGCACACGTGCACAGAAAGCGCTCCTGTTAATTTCAATAGGGGCTCTTTCTTGCCTGTGCTTGGCTGCTTCAGACAGCCAAAACTGACACCAAATGCAGATGGAGGAGGGGGCAGCGCACTGCAGCTCTTCTGCTGCAGCTTTTTAACAAGGCAAGTAAAAAAAATATTGTTCCTACAGGTAAAGAATACATATTAAAGTACTTAAAATTATTTTAACATGCATTCTTTGTTAGTGAGGCTACATGGAACATAAAACTGCCCAACATGCTGCTCCCCTCCTGCATAGGGCCTCCTTCCTGAATGTACCATAACATCTCAAGTTTAATATGCGTGCTTAATTTAGAACTGCATTTTCAGGAAAACATTACATAGAGGTCAAGTTGTGCAGTCGTGTAAGTGAAGAGATGTATCCTTCATCAGATTTTCATATATCATATCATACATCAGTACATTAGTTTGGATTTTAATGGCCGTGTCAATGTGTTGTTGAGTGGATGAAATGTTGCACAAAAAAACTGACACGAAAAAAATGTCACCATAATCTTAAAAATCATTTAGCAAGCAGTTACATGTAGAGTGATTTGAAGAATAACCTGCATTATGTTTAATTTATTTAATTATTATTATTAAGGAAGAAAAGGGAGGTGACATTATTATTATTCATACTTATTTTTTTATATGGCGCCATCATATTCCGCAGCACTGTACAATGGGTTCCATCTGGAAAACCCATCTAACACCTTGTACCGATCCTGTTTATTCTAAATATATTTATATACATTTAGATTAAGCAGTATTGGTGCAAGGTGTTTGGTGGCTTCTCAGATGGAACGCATGTGCTGCTGCTGCTCCCTCCACTCTTTTCATCCTTATGCTAAAAGAAATGTTGAACATAATGTATCTTATTTTCATATTCATTTTAAAATAAACATATATAAGCATACTCATCACTGTGCTTTTAGTCTAAAAGTTGTATGCAGTTTTTATTTGGCTTAAATGAAGTCAGTGAGCTGCCCCTGCGTGATGTCGGACACCACCCAGGGCCAGCCCAATGATGAAATGCTGCCTCTCCACATACATTTATTTTTAAATATCAGTAAATATGTCTGCCTCAAAGTCATGTAAATACATTACATCAAATGACAGATCAAATGTTTTTTCACCATAAGACCCACATAAATGTTAATATTGTTTACTTTAATAACATTTACTTTCAATTATAATAAATTGCATTCTATGTGGGTCTACCTTCTTTTTGATTTTCCTGAGCATGTATGTGTAATTGTGTGTAAGCATGGATATGTATGTGTAAGTGTACGTGACCATGGATGTGTATATGTAAGTGCATGTTAGTGAGTATGTGTGCATTTGTGTTGGCATGAGTGGGTTAGTCTGTAAAAGAATGTGGAAAGATGGAGAAAATACACCAAATATAATAATGAATAAGAGTAGAGATAGGGAGAAAAGTAATAAATAATTAAATGGGGAGAGATAAAGAAAAAAGAAGAGAGATTGAGATAAAAGAAGGGGAGATATAATGAGAGGTGATGACGATAAGGAGAAATGGGATGAAAAAGTGAAATCAGAGGAGAGGGAAAGAGAAATGGAAGAAATTAGATAAAAAAAGATATAATGAGAAAGCGGGCTCCACTGATATCATGTCTGCTGGGAGCTGTAGCCCCGGATGTTTTGGAGACATAGCAACTCCCCTGCTCAGCATCAATTGCTGGCACGCCTCGTGAGGGAGCAGTGAAACAGAGATCTGCGTGCACAGATATCACCCTCTTTTATTTTTATTTTAAAAAACCAAACAACCGGTAGCTTGCCAGCACAGAGACGTTAGTATGCCTGTTGTGGTATGAGTTCACCGTCGCTGGTGCTTATCATACTTACCTTCTTATTGCTTACATCAAACCTGAATTTGATATAATAGTAGATCTTTCTTATAGTTAAGGACCTCCGATAAAAGATCTATTGTAATAGAACTACATTAATTAGATGGTCATTTAAGGTAATGCAATAAAACAATGACTTGTAACTATTCTGAGATGCTACAGTTAACAAAATGTACTTAATGAAAAGTATAATATACTTTACCAGCAGTATATTAACCAAATAATAAACTGTGGAATTTTTTATCACCTTTATGCAAGGCCACTGAGTGTATAGGCTGAAGAGTGAAAAGTCCAATATTGTTATTTGATATCTCATATTAAAGTGATGAACACGTCTCGTGCTTACTAGTAAATGTACCTCCATGTTTCATCATTGCTAGCAATTCTCTAATAGGTGGCTATTTCTAAACATGTGGTTTTATCATACAAATGCGCCTTTATGTAAGGCTACTTACTAATTTATACACGTCCTGCCATTAAAATATATTGTTTCAATTCATGAAAGATAGAATTCAAATGCTTTAGAAGGTCACCTTTTCTCACACCAGTTTGTTGATAAGGTTACAATACTTCTTTACAGCCACTTGGGTCCCCTCTTGTTGGCCATCTAGTTTAATGAGATGTTCCATTTACTCCATTCCAAATCCTTTCACCAGTAAAGTTCATTTCTGGGCTTTTCATTACTTCGTATTTCAAAGGGCATCACCACCTCTTTGTGAGCCGAACACATGAGCAGCTTATATCCAACATAGCATGATGTCACTTTCAAGACTTGCTTTTGAAGCCATACTTTGTTCGCCCCAGAGCTGGCCTTCACGAAGATGCTAAGTACAGAAAGACTGTATCATCTCCCCAAAGGGGAAAATAGACAGCTCTGAATGAAAGGAACACTCGCATAAAGCGAGAGTTAAAGCACCAGTCAGTAAACAGGAAACTACACAAAGAGTAGACAAGTTCTTTAGGAAATACATACATCCATTCATATGAAAAACACAGCACGCATTGGGAAGGTCATTGTACTGTGTAAATGTGGGGGTCAGATGCCTGAAAATAGTCAATAAAATTACAGTTGGTCTCCTGGAATGCTATTCTCCCAAACCATCAGATGATTTTACAATCAAGAAGGAAGCACTGATAATAAATGTAGGCTTTACTTTTTTCTGTTATTGTTAAAGCATATATTTTGCTTTTTTCCAAAAAGTTTGTAGTTCGTTATCATTGAGAAAACCACACAATGGCGCTTACATATTAAATTAAGCAAATATACCACTTGAAATGTACATTTTATATATATTATATGAAACAGTAAACTGAACTCTGTCCTATAGTTTTGTATGACAATCTCAGCCTGGTTTCTTTTATTATTATTAAACCCAGGGTGGAGAATTAGTTGTGAGATTAAACATTTAATCCAATCACATTAGCTATGCCATTAAAGCCATCCCTGGAGTGTTAGCCAAAGCAAAATTTTGACTATTATTCCCACTGCAGATTGGCACAGAGTTCTCATTAGACCAACCATATATCATATATATTATTTTTTTATATTCTTGCTAAAAGAAAATATTTAGACAATTTACAAAGTAGCTATTGTCTCTGTAGGTAGTAAATCCCATACTGTTAATCCAAAAGCATACTACTTTTGGATTAAATGCAAAGACTGTTGTTTGTATAAATCTTGAACATATTTATATATTACTCATATTTATATCTATGTAAAATAGTTTTCCGTGGAAGTTAAAATAGGTAGAAACAAGAAATCTAAAGGTTCTGTCTCCAAAGCAGGACAAAACCTATAAACCCAGTGAGATAGCTGTAACCACAGTTGCACCTGAAGGCAGGTGTTTTTAGAATGGGTATTATTAGTTTGATACCTGAGCCACTTCTTTTCAATCCTAGAGTGACCTTATCCACTTCTTGTAAAATACATGGCAATAATTAAGGCGTGAAGGTACAAAGACATGAAGCAAGCTTAGAATATGTTCTCTGATAATCAACTCCTTAATGCTATCTGTAATGTGCTGCTGAAATAAAGAGAATTTGATCTCCATAGACCCATGACCTTTAAGGGAGACTCTTTTAAGAAGGATTTGGGGTAGTTTACATACCAATTGTCCCTTGTATTTTTCATTTTATTCAATTAGAACATATTCTTCCAGTATAGTGTTTTCTTGGAATAGTCAATGAATCACGTAATTTCTCCTCATATTAGTGAGGGGTCATGCTGGACAGCCAGGACCTTGCCTTCTTTTGGATCAACAGCAGTGTTGTACTTTGTAATTTGTGTCTGTTTTTTCAACCTTAATTTCTATGTTTATATGTAATACCTATACAAAGCCCTTCTTTAGTGAATTCACTTGTTTGTCTGAAGTAATGTAAACTCAACCTTTCACCATTATGTAGTGTCACAACAAGCACCAACATTAGAATTAATGGAGACAAACTTTACCAGTATTGTGACACAACACCAACTTATGCATAATTGTTCATGTATGCATCTGTTTAACACTAAAAAAGGTTCCAGATGTAACAAACCCAAACTGTTTGTGATGCCCTAAGTGCTGGTGTTACACTATGGCACCTTATTACATTACCCAATGGTAGCAAGTCAGCTGAAAATCCTGATGAATCACTTTAAACTGTCATGCGAAACCCCACATCAAGAATATACTTATGAGGACTGATTGACATCCAGATTCTCAACATACCATGACTAATTCATCAGAACACAAAACAGAAATGCAATTAAAACAAATTGCAATAATTACCCATGAGTACCCTCAGATTGCATCTAGTGTTCTAGATGAGTTGTAATGTGTTTTCCAATAAAACTTGTAGAGTTTTCTTGCAATGATTTGCTGAGGGAGAGGATAGGTTAAAACATGTCAAGAAAGGTCAATACAGAACCTTATAAATGTGCTGTTTCAGGGTTTTTGAGCAGTAAATAGCAGCTCTCCATAGTTTTGCTCTGGAAAAACTATCAATAATGGTCCAGCACAACAGCCATTTATGAAATGTTAACAATGTAGCTTTGTTTTTTTGGCAAGTATTTGGTGATGTAAATAATTTCCTTTAAAAAGCATGTGTGCAAACCTTGGTTAGTAATATCGTTACTGAACGGACTCCTCACCCTCTTCTACATCATACCCCATATGGACATAACATAGATTTAATTAACACTGAGTGCAATGTATCTATACCGTGAGTGTCTACATATTCCACTGACAAAATGCATTCTTGTAAGGTATGAAACCATTAATCTTTCCTTGATTATTTTTTTATTTTAGGCAAAGGGCAAAGAAAGGCAATGGCTGCGACACCAGGCTATTGGAGAACTGGACGATACGAAGATCATTGATGGCTTGGCAGGGGAGAAAGCCATATACAAGAGACGAGGAGAGCAGGAGCCTGAGGTTGGTGATCAGGAAACTGTTTTTAAAATGTGTGTGAGATGTGATTGATAGCTCAGGACACTCTTTGTTAACTGTCCATGATCTGTCGCAGGGGCTCTGAGCGTCTTATGGCAAGGTTCCAATCCGCTCTGGAGGTACGCAGTGCTTCTGTGTTTGTCCCAGTCAGGCGCATGGAACATTTCCAGCTATGTAGATCCCTCATAGCCTGTTAGTTAACCATGGAAGTCTGGTTAGGGCACACCAGACTGGGTTTTCCGAATGAGCACAGGGTGACTTAGACATAAAAGGGGTCTGGGAAAATAGGACTCTCCCCAGTCATTGCCCCCTCCCAAACTCAAACCTACCCCATTTGTCCTCAGCCTCAGGGGTTCACAATAAAGACACTTACTGGAGACCCGGGCAAAAATGTCATGAACTGTCCTTTGGCACAGGTGGCATCCTATGACAGTGCCTCATTTAAAGTCATGTAACATCTACTAGATCTGTGTTCACAAAGGTAGCAGATGTCTCAGTAAAGTATTCAAAGTATAAACCAAACCGTGACATTATGCTCAGAGGGTTTTCATTATGTTGGAGTGACAAGTACGTGTTTGGAGGGAAGGAAACAATGTCAAGATTGGAAGAAGGCTTGAAGAAATAGATGTAGATGTTGTTAGTGCATCTTTACGAAAAGGAAGGTGTGTGTGCAGATACGAGTAATGCAGTGGTAGTCAAGATTCGTATAACAGTAGAGTCAAGGCAAGCTTATTTAAGATGTGGGGAATTCTTAAGATTATAGTGTAAATATGGGAAGGCAAAATCTATGTTATTCCTTCTGCTGTGCTAGTTCCTTTGGGCTACCTTTGTGTGCTAGAGCTGCAATTATGTGTATTGGGAGCAAGAGGGTAGTAAGCAGTAAGTTTGCTGTGTAACATATTAGAGGGTCATATGTTAGATACGGTGAGAAGATAACTCAAGAGTTTGACTACCTCCACTAGTAGGAAAATTGGCCCAAGGGACGAGGTCAGTCAATGGAATTTCAAAACTACTAAAGTAGTACAAAGTGTGATAACGAAGCTACCAGTTATTAAAGAACAAGGTGTTTTGTAACGCACCTCTGTGGCAAAGTTGTAACTCAGGAGCAATCACCAGTGACTTGTCTCTATGGATTTCACCACATCCAGGACTTTGCTCCAGAATTAGTTAATGTAAATATTACTCCAGGGGACAATATTACAATGGGGAAAGTCTTTGAGCAGGTAAAAAGGCAGAGGTGTTTATCACTGGGTCAGTGGGTAAATGTAAACATGACAGTGTGTGCGTTCCAATGCCATTATGAAGAAATATAAATGAATTTTAAAAAATGGAAACTTTAATGATGATCATGGGAGAAGATGGTGAGGAACGGGTTGAGAGGCAATGATATCGGGGGTAAAAAGTATGATTATATACTTATTATATGGAATGCACGATAATGGAGAGATTTTAAATATATTGACTTTGTGTTATTTATATAATATATTGTTAAATGTATATAAAATATATAATAAAGCTGTACCAATTATTAAAAATAATTTAAGTAACTGAATAATAGCTTCTAGTTGATTCTGGGAATGTATCAGTCACATGTAGTAGGTGTGTTTAGACACACTATTCTTTTAATATTCTTTTTAATTTCTGTTTCAGTTTTAATCTTTTTACTTTAGTACAAAATATGTGTTTACTCTTCAACTTTTTTCTTAGATCATGAGTATAATAATAATATATTATAATATATAATAATAGCCTTATGTTCATAGTGTGTTGTTCATAATGGTAACATCATATTTCTATGCATTCTTATGCTTATTGTATAACCACCCAGCATGACCCAACACTTCCAGCCAATTAGCCTCAAAAGTTCAGTCATGCCAAAGGCCCACTTGGAGATAAAGACTTGGTATGTACCTCTCAGTCATCACTCGGGCTGCCTGTGGCACACACAATGAAGTAGGGGAACACCTGGCATGAATGGCAAGTTTCTTGTGTTATAATAATGCAGTAGACCAATGAAAAAATATGTTTTGTTTCTTGCCCAGCTTGGAAGCCCTCAGCAGAAACCCAAGAGAATGCGGCTGCTGGTGGATGTCTCTGGCAGCATGTATCGCTTTAATGGCGTAGACGGGCGTCTGGAGCGTTCCATGGAAGCAACTTGCATGGTCATGGAAGCATTTGAAAATTATGAGCATAAGTTTAAGGTAATTAAAAAGGGGTAAATGGTTTGTTCCTGATTTCCATACTCTAATGACAAAATATAAGTAGCTCCTACTGTTACTATGTAAAGGATAATGTCTCAGTCTGTGAGTTTGTAGGACAAGCATATCTACATAAAAAACTGTATTTTTATGTGCAGGTCCTAAAATTAGCTCTATGCCTTTACTAAAATCCTGGCATGGAAAGAGTTAAGATACTGGCAATTGAAATACCTATGGGGGTGTCTAGTTTTCAAAAATGTATGATCGGGTAAATTGAATTGGCTTGCTTCAAAGATTTCTCAACTAACACATGGAGGCAGGGTGACGACATGTAAACACCCCCCCTCCCAGAAAAATGCCCATCTCCCAAATGTGGCCCTTTAGCCCCCAAACAGCCAGACAAACCCATGCATTGGGTGGTATCATTGTACTCAGGAGATGTTGCTGGGGTGTTGTGTGACAGTGACATATAATAAAAGCTGTAAATTAATACCCAAGTTACAATGCGTGTGGAAAAACATTATATTACTACCACAAAGTTTGACAAAGCTGTGTGGTTGTGGTGGGGCATTGTAGTAAGTTTAATATTTTGTGGCTGCTGGTAGATTTTGTTTCAGTGGCACAGTAAAGTCTATCTTTAAAAATTATACATAAACAATGCATTTACCTAAATACATTTTTTCTAATATGATTTTCTACATCAAGGTTACGTGTGACCTAGTGCTGTGTTCCAAGCAAAACAAAATATAATGCAGCAATTTGCTAAATCACAGGAAAATCATTAAAAAGATTGCTGATTGTTTCATAACATGCCCAGATATGCCTCATTTCTGCTATGCATCATCAGCCAACTCTCAGCTAGCTTTTCGTATTGTTTTTTTCCCCCCAAAGAGTTAATTTTGGTTAGAATGGTGTAAGACTCATCTAATAACACAGCCAAGTCCATGATAATGTACAGATGGTACAGCAAGGCTTTTTGTGGTAAACTCTCACTAATAGGAACTAAGTCCCAATGTTCTTTTGACAGCCCCTCTTTTGACTGGAACATCTGCTAAGTCCCCCTCCCCGTAACTAAAGCATTGCAAGCTAAGCCCCCCAACCAGCTGCAATTGTGAGAGGATGACCAGAGCATTACCAGGGACACCTTCTCCCTTGTCACTCAGTGTACCTCTATGACAATAGCTACTTTCAGTGACAAACCTGATCAAATAATCAATGCATTAATGCATCAATCAATGCATCTGTCAATGCATTATAAAATCGTTCATAGAGGACGCCGAAATAATCCCAGTTGTTCATTTAAAAAAAAAAAAAGATCTAAATGGATACAGACTGTAATACCACAACTAGAACAATGGCTGTCAAAAGTCACCAAGGACTGTTTTTGTTGTTTGGCAGTATGTTAAGTGAGATCCAGAGGAAATAAAATATTATTGTTTTATATAGCGGCATCATATTCCGCAGTGCTGTACAATATGTAGCTACATAAAGATTATATTAAATATAGGCTTAACTTTATGGAGATGTGGACTTCTGCAAAGTCAGAGATTTTGGGATGGAGGTCCTATGAACTTCCATGGCTAGGTAGGATGACTTCTCTTAAAATGACGGCCTTACCAAAGATGATATATGTGATGAGGACAGTTCTGGTGCCCGTATCATAGCAGCTTCTCATGGAGGTGTAAAAAGTTTTTTACGAAAGTGAGGAGCCAAGGGAGAGTTTCAGCACGCACCTTATTAATCCAGCATTCTAGCTTCTTCTTTGTACTCATCAAAATTAGGGTTTATGAAAGTTTATGAAGGTGGATGGAGGCGAAGGAAAAGGGATTTCAAGATGCGCAAGCCACATAGAACCACACAAAAAGTGTGCAGGTGGCATCTGATGCAAGCAAAACTTTCAAAAATGTATATAGACCCTTCCCCAGATAACTGGAGACAGTATTGGGTACAATGCTACGCATACGATGGGACTGTCCTTTACTAGTCCCTATGTGCAGAATGGTGGACCAGCATAGGAACATGGAGGAAATAACACCACAATAACATGCCTAAGTCATACTATAGGGTATGGTCTATATGGCTGCTGAACAGCCCAGTGATAGCCCACTGACACGGGAAGTTTTAATGTGTATAAATGCAAAAAAATGTAATGATTTCATCTTTGTTACATACAGTATTAACAATATACACTGCAATGTACAGAAATATAACGGCAGTGACTGTCTTCTTTCTACACATATGGTGTACCTACGAATGTGAACTCACTGTGATAAAAATACTAAATATTAAAAAAAATAAGCCACTTTAACCATATTTGTGAGATTCAACATAAAACCAGTTGAGTATAGAAACAAATGTTAATATCACCATAGAATTCACAGTTAAAATACTTAAGGCGAGCATATGTTATATACATCAAAAAGGTTTCTTTACCAAATGTGCCAGGACTTTTTAATATATAGGGCATTTATTCTGCGACTGTAAAATAATCTTTTATATTGTTACTAGCAATTGTGTTTTTTAAAAAAAAAGTATTTTCCTTGCTGTAAATTGGAATGTTCAGATTTCCCCATTGTTCCCCGTAAATGTGTCTCCCCTCTGCTACACTTTCTGCTTTCTCATGGGTTTTATGACAGTATGTACCAATCTACCTGCAACCGAAATAGTTTTAGTATCCTATAGATAGATCTCCTGCACTGCATATTTTCCTATAACCTCAAATGACTTTGCCTTAATTACTTCCGCATGTGCTGCTTGAAATAGGCAGGTAACATGAAGCCATCAAGGGACCCAATGAGATGTTTCTGTTGCTGGAGAATGTTGCTCATAACATATGTGAGATGGCAATATTTTCCATTAAATGTGGTAGTTTCACAGATTAGCATCTTAAGAACCTGGTTAACTAATGGAATTTTAAAATGTTTCTGATGGAATGATTAAACAGGAGAAAATTAGGTTATTAAGTGGCTTCTAAAAAGGAAGCTACTCTCACTCCAGGTATATATCAAGTATATAGGTCTATAACAGTATAGACAGATATATCTAGAACACTTACCTACTGTTGAACACCCCTGCAAGCATGGTTACAAAGCACTTTTATCCATGTTTACCCTTCTGCCTGTTGTGGTAGAGCAGAGTGTGCCAATATACAGAAACACGTAGACCAAGGGACCATAAGGGTCTGCATAACCCTGCACCCCCACCAATCTATACTGTGGATTAAGGCCGAGATAACATTGGTATACTATATTCATAATTTCTCAAAAAGGAAAAATCCCAGCACAGTCCATTAATCCCAGTAATATTTATGTGAAGCTTGTTTTTTGCTGTTAGGTAATGTTGCATGTGTTTGCAAGGTCTTGCATAAGTCTACAATATATTGCTTTACACCGGCCATTTGTTAGACTGCAAACAGGGGAGAGCTAAATATCCGAGACAAGGCGCAGAATGTGGGATAATCCCCTTGACAACCTGTCTGTAATGTACACACAATACGGGGCACAGAGCTACCCCTACCTGCCCTACAACAGAGCAGTGCTGTGAAATACGCAAGGTATGAGGAATTTGTGCAAAACAGGATGAGTTACAAAAAAAATATTTGGAATATCTGCTTTATAAACAGACGAGAAACAGTCTTTAGTATGGATTTTGTAAAATGACTGCTGGTGTATGGAATTAAAACATGCAATGTAACAACTCAACACTTACAACCTAGATATATTTTATTGTTGTGAATATCCCCTTATGTGCATGTTTACATAAACCAAGATAGATGGAAAATGTACTGGAAGAAAACACAGAAAAGACTTTATATTCAAATAACTTAGTGAGGTTTATATATACATGGTTTGAAGAATTCATGCAGTGGTAAGAGCCTTCCTTTCCCTAATAGTTTTCTTCGATGTGTGTCTGACTTTAGCATTTAACTATATGAAAGGGCCCAATAAATGCTTGGTTGTCCCATCTTTACTGGCCAAATCCTACAGACGTACCCATATAGTTTTGTTGACTATTAGTCTACACTCAACCCCCTTAGCTTATTTTGTAGTATGTAAAGACTTAAATTCCTCCTCTACAACGGCTTAAAACACAAATGAAATAAACATGCAAAACAATAACCTTGTGGCAAAAGGTTCTGTTATAAACTAACATTTAAAAATGAGGAGGTTCCAAAACATTCCAAGTGCCATTCCCATTCCCAGGGACCGTGTTGAGTCCAAAGAAAGTCAGCCTTTGCAGTGGCTGGGCCAAAACCTAGTGGGGGGAGACTGGGACATCTGCTCCCTTCTGCCCGTACTAAAACATAGCAAGCTGAGCCACCCCAATCACCTGCTATTATGAGAAGATGACCACAGTAAAGGCCAGGGACACCTCTTGGTTTTCAGTTCTCCTCCCTTGTCACTTAATGTACCTCTATGGCAATAGATCAGGCAAGCCTGATCAAATACCTGCTTTTTATAACCTTAACTGGTCTATGCCTACAAAAAAAATATTTTGCTGTCAATCAGCGATTCGACTTATGACCAAACTGAAACCAACGGGGTGTTAAAAAAACAGCAAGAAGGGGATGCCGTATTACCACCCTACATTCCGCCTAGTGAAAAACTGCTGAAAAACGTACCCGAATCCCCTATTCATTTCTCTGCCTTTCCTTGCTGATCTCTCATTTTCTCTCTTTCAGTATGACGTTGTGGGCCATTCTGGAGATGGCTTTAACATTGAGCTTGTAAGAAGTGACGTGATCCCCAAGAACAATAAGCAAAGATTACAGATTCTGAAGGTAAGCTACCTCTTAAAAAAATCCCTGCCAATCAAGGTGGACTAGTTGAGAAGCATTAAGTCATTGGATCGCCTGCATTTTGACCTTTGTGTTCTGTTAATAAGCAACATGCACCAAACACCATAATATGTATTGTAACCATAATGTTGATAAATGATCTGTAGCATAAATACTCAAAACAACCAACCAATGAAGGGCTTTGTACTTGTTTGCTGTATACATAAATTGCCCATAATTGTAGGTGACCGGCAAGTCGGTTTAAAAGCTGCATATTTCACACACTATAATACGTTAGGTAGTTAATCAAGTTTAGTTGAATTCAGGTTCAGCTCTTAATTGTTGCAACAGTGAACGGAACAAGGATTTTGACCAGTTCATTTACAGAGTCCACAAGTTACGGATACATTCATAAAGCCAAGCTTCTTGTCAGACTGGGTCTGGTCAGTAGGCCATTTACAGTCTTGGTTCCAGGACATATAGGTATCTTAAACTAAAGCACCAATACAGTGTAAGTCCTGTTTTGTTTTTTAGCACTATGAATTGTGCTAGAGTGGCCTTACTATCAGAGCTTGACATGTTTGCTGTTACTTCTTACTAGACCATGCACGCTCATTCTCAGTTCTGTATGAGTGGAGACTACACGCTTGAAGCAACAGAGTGTGCAATACGGGAAATTGCAAAGGAAGAGGCCGATGAATACTTTGTTATTGTCTTGAGTGATGCCAACCTAGAGAGATATGGCATTCCACCATCAAGGTTTGCCCAAGCATTGACCGTTAATCCACAAGTCAACGCATTTGCTATCTTTATAGGATCATTAGGAGACCAAGCTGAAAGGTGAGTAATTAAACTTTAGTATGTACACAGTTCAGCACCTTTTTTACCTAAACCTGTAGCAAACCTTACACTCCTTCAAAGAAAATACCAGTGACATCATTTCCCTGCGCTACGGATACTTAACACAAATTTTACAGAAGATTATGGCCATTTATTGGGCTGCTCAGTCAGATGTTCTGGTCAGTAGACAAAATTACCTCCTGGCATGAGGCTGCTATTTCTGACAGAGCAACCTGGACATACATGAGGATATCCTAAAACTGTGGGATAAATGGACTGGGTGAGCTATCTACACAGAGAACAGACCTCGGTTTTTGCATGGGGTGCTTATAATTGATGCAAGGGCTACATTGTTAAAGAAAATGGATATAATAGCTGATATAATGGACGGGGAAGCAGAACTGACAGAGTTCGAAGATAGATTAGCTGGACCTGGGGGTAGCAACCCAGCTGCGTCCTTGTGTGGCCTCTTGGACGTACCAGCTTGTGTTAGTGCATTCTCCTTTAGACGTTTCCCAAGCTTTTATTCCCTCTGGTAATTTGAGAATGAAAAGCGTCTATCTGTTATTCACAGCTGAATGCCATTTTTTCTGTCCTTGCCTATAGTAAGTCCCATTTGCATTGCTAATTCCCTCCGTCTTCCTTTCTGAACTGCAGACTCCAGAGGACACTTCCAGCAGGGCGATCCTTTGTTGCAATGGATACAAAGCAGATCCCACAAATACTGCAGCAAATCTTCACATCTACCTTACTGTCAAACGCTTAGAACGCGGACTATACATCCTATGCAGCTGAGAAGACAAAATAATAACTTATGATATATTTTACAACACTATTTTTTAATCAGCTTTAAAATAGTGAACTTGTTTTATAATTATTAATTGTAAATTATTATTTTATTAGCAATCTTCAGATTTTTTTGTTACATTTTCAGTTTGTGTAATTACTGCTGCCAGGTAATATTGTATATGCTCCTAATTAGCACTAAAATATAAAGTCTGGCCTGAGGGAAGAATATGCCCTTTATTCCTTTTGCAAAGAGAAACCTAACACCTTATTTCACAGATGATACTGTCCTCTAACCATTATTTGGCCTTAACGATGCTGTTCCACATAGACAAAACATTTCTCTGGCATGTTAATCAAATAAAACCTTAGCTACAGCCCATCGGTGTCACACGGCATTTTGGCATTTTCTGGAAAATAATGAATGAGGCAAAATTTTCCATGATTAAAGAATTATTTCTAGAAACTGGGCTTTCAATGTTACTGATGCTGTGTTTAGTTGTAAACTTGTTAAATTCGGCAGAGTAGGTGGAACAGCACCTTTATTCACCCATTTCCACTGCCTTCTTTCAGTTGCCAAATAATTAGAATTCTGTTCTGTGTTTGTTTGTGTGGGGAGGTTGTGCTAAAAGTATATTGACTTTTGACTAACAATGAACTTAAAAATAAAAACATGGGCATCAAGTGTTTTTATATGATTTGGTTTTGGCGCTTTCTTTGCTGTTGACTCCTAAAAAAAAAAAAAAATCAATTGTAGTGCAAAATGATAAATGTGGGGCAATAACCATGACTACCAGAGGAATCTTCTAGCATGTATCAGTTTATACCAGAAATGGGCTGCACATATGACCCCGTCAAATGATGTCATAGTTCTGTTAGTAGTCAGTAGTTTACGTGGCATTGAAGGGTGTCATTTGTCAATAGACGTGACAGCAAATATCAGACAGAATGTATTACTGTGTAAATCTTATGTTCTAATCAAATATTCATGCGCAGCAGTAAATGCATTACTGGGTAGAAGCCAAAGTAATGTTTTCATCACTCTCTGAGCATTTAGAAGACAAGGAGCATCTTCGTATCACATTTAATCACAATTAAAAACAGGGATTCATTTTATCAGGGCCAAGTACCAATTTACTGGCTGACAGCAACAACATGAAACTTAGTTATTTAGAAAGAAAAGAAATTTAGCTGAGATGAAATACGTACAGTGCATAAACATTAGTCTTCAGCGGCCAAAGCATCTAAGCTCACCCACCATGCAAGGCACCCCATAAAATGTGAGCCCTGAAACACAGTCATGCTAAACCCGTACAAAACGGTCGGCTTCCAAACCAAGACTATGCAATGATAAAAAGGGTAGACTTTATATACCTCACCCATTTAACTCTTAATAGGCAGCTCAAACCATAAGGGAGGGGCGACATTTTCATCCTCTAACCTAAGTGTTAGAGCTCTTTTTGTTCCGAAAAAACATTTTGTGAGCTTTAAAAGAGGCTGGCGGCTGCTAGGTAAGTAAAAAACAGTGGCACGTTACATCTGTGCTTAATTCCCAGTTTGTAAGTTGCCAGCTGTTCTCACTGCAGCATTTGTATTCCTTGTTCGTGCCAAGGGGTGCTTTTCATGGCACACAAGGTGCTCACGTTTATGTTACAAGAGCCATTCCAAAAAGATGGAAAAACAAATGTAAATTGCTTCTCACTAAGTCTTTATAAGCGTTGGGTGGAGTACTCCAAGATGATAATCAGGAACCTGAAAACCAGGGATATCAGTGAGTTCAATGGAGAGTTATTTACACGGAATTTACAGCTAGGTACTGATTAAGGTTTTGCATGTGATGTTTTCACTCCATTAGAGGTCAGGGTGGGATAAACAAATTGGCCTCCACTCCCACAGGTAAATCCTTTAATGTGATGTACTTGTTTGGAGCATATCTTAATGTAAGTGAATTGATCTCCCCATATATAGAGAGCATTCATAAAACGCAGCACAACTTTCCCTAATGTATACAAATAGTACAAAGTGTGTGAATGCAGTTGTGTAAACAAAATATTTTTAAATCACGGGGTGCTGCTAAAAACTAAACGTTTATACTTTAATCTGTTATTTAGTGTATTTTGTGCTGGATGTTAGTGAATATGTACATATTAATTTAAACATGTGTGGGAAGGGGTAATTGTATCCTGGAATCCAGTGTTTCAAGACTGAATTACTACTAAACTTGTTTTTTAATTGCTATTCCACAAATAGCTACCAGCGTTTGATTAATAAGAAAATTTAGGCAGTATTTACACTTTCACTAACTCCTTTCTGGGCTCATGACTTTTAATTGCTATATTTTATTGTATTAGCATTGACTGTTTTTCTGCCACATTTGGGCTTCTTACTTTCTAGGCAAGAAGGTGGTGTTCCCCCCCAGGCATACAGTTACTAGCCCTTCTCTAGACTTAGTTTTAGAATAATAATGAATAATACATTTTGTTCACATCTGTCGGTCAGCGCATTGCAGGTGGTTTGTATATCGTTGTGCAATCAGCTTGCAGATAAGAGTGCAACCTGAATACTTTCCATTGATTGCAGAAAGTATCCTATTCTACAATACTGATATGACAATTGTACGTGCACAAATATTACCATTATACTGATATTGACGTAAAAGAGGTATTCGTCTTTCATTAGCATATGCGTACAGGTACCTTTGTCAAGACCTAATCAGCTTTGCAAATGCAGGAGCCGAAATGCAATCATTTACACAGCCACTGAATCAGAGATACGAGGTGAAGGAGTCCATGCAACCTTGGAGTGACACACCTGCTGTCCTTATATGTGTGTCTTAGAGATATTAGCATAAGTGTCATTTGTTTTATTTATTATAATTGCCAAATGCATGTGATGCCCTGATGATATATTAGAGCAACGTTACATCACAATAATAAGCATATATGAGAATAGCATAGCTGGAGAAGCCTAAAGAGAGTCAATTGCAAATATTTCACATCCATTAACCCTGCTAGTTAAAGGGGCACTCAAGCCTTCATATGCACTTTAATGCGCATAAGAACTGAGAGGTCCCTTTAGCTTTACATGGTTTACCCTTTGTAAATGCCCCATTCTCCCCCCATTCTCCTCAGGTGTATCTCCTGACACGTGGTTTACTTACAGTCAGCTCCAACCGTTGCAGGGATTCTAATGACACATTCCATGTGTAAAAAGCATTACACCTAATGCAGCCTGGGGCAAGATCCCCCAACATAATTTTACTTAAGTGCCAGACAAGTGGACATCTGTGCAGACATTTCCACTAACAAGTTCTTCTCGGTCTGCATGCACCATGCTGCTGGGCGACAGGTTTTTATATCTTTTTTTTTATCTTTTACAGAACAGGGATTAAAATCCTCTGACATTTTCTGGCCACTGACAGGTAAATGACCCATGTTCAAAATACATGGCCACACGGTATACGTCTTCAGCAGTGTGCGGCTGCATGTATCCTGCTGGCGGACGCACACTAAAGCACACAACCAGCTGCATTAATGAAAATAAGGGCTACTCCACCTCTCTAGCAGAGAGATCAATGCAGGCAGTCCCATAAACGTTCACCTCCAGACCATGCTGACAGTCAAGGGACTCAAGGGCAAGCCTCTTCCTAGGACAACCGCCCCTTTTGCCCCACATTAAAGACAGCTTTCATTAGCAGGGTAATTTATTTTACCTTGTGCCAAATGCAACAACACAAGCCGATAAATTGCAAAGTATGCACTTATTGTGCAATATATGATAAGGCCATAAAACTATTGATATGTAATTTTGCCATTTTCACTTTTCATGTTTATCAAAATATGATTTAATTTCATTCTTTGTGTTCTTGTTTTTATGAATGTTCCATAAACTACCATTTTACATAACATTTGCTTCTGAACAACACAGCCATGTATGCTAGGGTTTAATCTCTCACCAGAGGATGATTGAAATCCTCCGTGAGATTTCGTGGAATGCGGTTACAAACTGTCAGCATACTGTTCTAAAGGAATTTGTAAACATATACAGTGTTTAATGTATGCATTAAGTCCTTTCCCGTCAACAAAACCATGGCTACTTTTTGTATATACTGCATTGAGAGCATGTCCCTGCCTCTGCAAGAAAGTCAGGACGTACCTGTATGTCCTAAAGGGCTTTATTGAATGTCTTTTTAGGATGTTCAGCATTATGTCCATAGGGGACTGAAGGGGTTAAATAGAACCTGTCTTGTAAAGTGAAGTAGGCTAAAATGTCTCAAAATGCAGAACATGATGCCATGATCTACAGAAATTCAATAACAGATGGGAAACAAAGTCATAAACGCCTCTCAGTCTGGAAAGAGTTACAAAGCCATTTCTAAAGCTCAGCAAACCACGGTGAGAACCCTTATCTACAAAACAGAGAAGATTTGGAATAGTGGGGAACTTTCCCAGGAGAGGCTGGCTTGGCTGGGTCAAAATCTCCCCAAGAGCGTATCAATTATCCATCAGGTCATAAAAACGCATACTAACATATAAAGAACTGCAGGCCTCACTTGCCTTGGTTAAAGTCAGTGTGTTCACAATACCACAATAAGAAAGGCACCCACTGGAAAACTGCTAGACGAAAATCACTGCTGACCAAAAAGAACGCAAAGGCTCAATTCATGTTTGCTAAAAACATCTTGATCCCTCCAAAGACTTTTGGGATAATATTCTGTGGACTGATTAAGGTGGAACTTTGCTGCTTCCAGACCGGGGCAACTTACAATAATTGATGGAACCGCGAATACTGCAATCTACCAGAAAATCATGAAGGAGAATGTCCAGCTATCAGTTTATGCCCTAAAGCGTAAGCCCAGTTGAGTAATGTAGCAGGGCAATGACCCAAAGAACCCAAGCAAGTCAAACTCTGAATGGCTCAAAAGAAACAAAACAAAGGTTTTAGAGTGGCCTAGTCAAAGACCCGACTTAAATCTGATTGAGAAACTGTGGCATGACCTTAAAAAGCCAGTTCATGCTGGCTTTTTCCACAGCAATGTGAAAGACTCTTTGCCACTTATTGCAAACATTTGATCAAAGTTTTTCCCACCAAGGGTGGCACAACCAGGTATTAGGATAATGGGGCAATTGATTTTCCACATGGGCAAGATAGGTTTTGAAGAACTCTTTACACTTCATAAATGACATGATCATTTGAAAGCTGCCTTTTATGTTTAATCACATAGTCTTTGCCTTATAGTAAATTTCGTTGGCTGATTTAAACATTCAAATGTCACAAATCCGCTATAAAGAGAAGAAATCGGGAAGGTGGCAATGTGCGTAGATGAATGTGTGACGGTGAAAGTGCATGTTTTACATTAACAAGCTGCCCTCTGTTAGATATTATCGTAAGAACCTGAGTAAACCTTTTTCCTTCATCACAGTCCAAGTGACCTCCCACTTAACCTTGAGAGAACGGTTTATGAATAAAGCCCTGTCTGAGTAAAGTAAGATTTTTGCCTTCCAGGAATGCTGACTCTTAGACAGGGTTCTGTTAATATACCCACTAATGGACCTTCTGCTTCTCAGTTAGTAAAAATATCACCCTTCCAATTTAAACTATGACCTTTTGTGGGGTTTTCTATGTTATATTCTATGTTCACCTAGGGCTATACTAATATCATACATTATTTGCTTCTTTTATGATTAGGATTCATCCTTATTATTTGGATGATACAATCGGACTTTATTATTTTGCAGCATGAATGTTCAGCTGTGGATCACACAGTCCAAGGGTTAAGTGAGACCCATTTGTACCTGTGCATGGGCTGGCTATCAGGCACACCGGGCAAATGCCTTGTGGGCTGCTGGCTGACATCACTCCATACATACCTGATCTATGTGGCATATATGCCCGGAAGCACGCTGCGTCAGTCTGACTTTACCTAATAACTGTTATGAATGGATGGACAAGCTGAATGACACACCTGAAGTCCTTTACATGACTCCTCAATCCTAATATATAGATTAAAATAAGAATATGTGTAGATAACTTACTTCAGAGATATTATATACGTTATATATATTATATACATCCCTCTATTAGTCACACTCAGCTTTACCCACACTAACTTATTATAGCATGTTTATTCATGTGTTTTTAATGCATATTGGAGTCCATTTTGTATAGCCGCCAATGTGTTTTGCGTCGTGTAAATTGAGACATACATTGTTTAGTTATTGGTGTCAGAAAATGTGTAATTTCCGTCCTCCCCTTTCTGTCTCTCTCAAACCAGATATCATTATTATGCAAACATCTTGCACATGCTCAGTAGCGCTATCACTGGATTTATTGAAGCAGTGTCCAATCAGATGTTAGCAAAACATCAGTGTTTAGATACCATACATGTGAATGGCTGCTGCTGCCCCCATTCATTTCAGTGGGAAGTCAACTCATATTCTGCAGCCCTTGTTGGGGTCCCTAATCTGTGATTAGGGTCACTGTTTGATCAGCAGGCAAGGAGGAAATAACTTTTTCTCCCTCTTCACAAAACTGGAAAATACTGCATTTCAATAATTTACAGTAAAATGAAAACAAACAGTAGAGATTTACCATTTATGGACATCTTGAATCCTAAAAAAATGGTTTTAAATGGGAATTTAGGAAAAAAATATATGCATTTGATTTCAGTTCTCTTTTGTGATGTATATTTTTTGTTTCTTTTAAAGGAAGCTAGCTTTAGTTAAAAATCAAAGAAACGACATTATGATAAAACAAAGTGCTTTAATATAGGCTTTTGGAAGTTTCAGGGGTTCACTTTCATTACAAGAAAGATCACTGAGGTGTGGAATAATCATAGGACACCTCTAGCCATGTTCCTCTGCTCATTGTTTAGAGCAATGCAAAAAACAAGTGTTTTTGCTTTCGTCACTCAAGAATTTTCATACACCACGATCAGGATATGGTTAACCTTTAATTAAGTGTCTAAGCTTGTCACACATCTGCTATTCACTTGACTACACCATCCCAATCACATTTGTTCCACATTGTAACATGTTTTCTTAAGTTTGCACCTCATTTGAACATTAACCACACCCTGATGTATGGGTGCCATGATTTACACTCTGCCAGTACTGGAGATGGGAGCCAAGGATGTCACTCCTAAATGCTACAGAAGTGCGACCAGAAGGGTGTTAATAAAGGGGGTGACTAAGTAGAAGAGAAATGTTTTATACACAGTGATTAACAAAATCCACATCACATATGTTCTCACTGGGAGTGGTAGGGAGTGGGAGACATGGAGTCATGTCTGTCATGTAATTGGGTATAATCAAATAATAATAATAATAATCAATAGCCCATAACTAGACCAGATGGACAATCCCATTAGAAAGGCCAGGTATTTACTTAGTAACACTTACACCAGTGTCCAAGTAAGTTGACCAACTTAACAGACCAGGTTCCAAGACACTAGAGCTGATCAAAAGCTTCCACTCATATCTGGAAAGCATATTTTATGGAAAATATTTTTCTATGGTGGTGTTTTTGTGACCAATTGTGCAGGGGTGAGCTGGCCTGGAGGACGGGGGGTCTTACCATGTACAAGACATAGCACATGGTGTGTTAGAGTGTGTGGGTAGGGTCTGGGGGCACTTAGCATCATTTGCCCCAGGTTAGAAGATGCCAGGACTCACTGACACATAGGAACCCAGAACTTGATGAAAGAACCATTTTTCCCATCTAGTCTGCCTTTTTCATCCTATTTTAGTCCAATGACATGCCGATCATGTAATTGGTCCTTAACGTATGTTTGTTTTCCTGCAGCTGGACCACTTGCACCATCAACCCTTGATTTTTGATATGTTGTTCACTGAATATATCTAATGTTATGCACTATTTATTCTATCTTTTATGACAGATATTACAAAATATAAACTGCTTCCTTCTCAGCCCTTGTTCCATGCTGATTATTAACCATCTCTTCAAACGCACTACAAAAAATCTGACCCTTTTTAGGTTCTGTCCTACAGAACGGCTTCTTTGTGCACATCAGCAAAGCACCGCTCTGTATTAATCTGTGTAATCTGTATATCTTCTCTACATTTCATGCAGAATAAAATGCTATAGCATACTGTCTAAGAAGCATGTTGTCTGTCATGCCACTGTGTCAAATAAACCTTTAAGATACTGTTATAATTTTTCCTTACCAGATGTCTCCTGGAAAGTATATTTTCATCTGTTTAACATTACAAATTACACAAAAGGTGACATGTAATTCATTTATTCTGTGACAAATTGCACTGGGGCTGCCACAGAAGAGAACATGCAATAAAATGATTACTCCAAACATTCATAGTTTCCAAATTGTGGTAATATGTATGAATACATTCCAAAGGCCTGCATGACATAACTATCATTAAAAAAAAAACATTCAAAATAAATTGAAATCATTAAAAAATAATGATGCTATGTTTGGCAGCAAAAGAGTGTACTTGTTTTTAACAAGTTTTTGTTTTTACTTTGGAATGGCTCTGTTTTTTCTACTTTTTACCATGGCTTGATAATTGATGGGTGTCAGGCCCAAACTGGTCACCTGACACACCAGCCAAATGCCCAGTGGACCCCCAGCTGCAGTGTGGCCAGCAGCTATATATACCCAACCCCAGGCTTCATAAGCATGTCATTTGGCGGCCGCTGGCCTCATAGTGCCAGGACTGCCCCCTCATCAGTGGCGTTGGCAGGGGAGAACGTCGTCTTTTTTTTGTGCAGCCATGATAGACGCAGACAGGGCCGGTCGAAGCACTTAACGGCGCCCCCCCCCCCACCCCCCCCACCCCGTAATTACCTTTGAAGAGTCCTGCAGGCGAGTCTCCTGCTCTGCCACGGTGGCGGCTTGTAATGCTGAGCGCCGGAAACTTGCATGCCCTTTCCGGCCGAGCATTACAACGCCGCACCCAAGACCTAACAGGGCAGACTCGCCGCAGAGGACAGAGGAGGGGCGCCGAGCGGGTAAGCGAAAACCCTCTCTCTCTCTTCCGTTTCAAAAAAAAAACGCTTGGGGCGGCAAAGTGCCGCCCCTTCTAAAGTGCCGCCTGGGGCAATTGCCCCAGTTGGCCCCATTGTAGGGCCGGCCCTGGACGCAGAAATAAGTTTTCAGCAACCGTTCGGCGCCTCTCACTCTCCTCCGTGAGGCCTCTGCCTTGGTCGCGGTGCCGGCATTTCATGCAGTGAAATAGGGCGCACCGTGGCAGAGCAGGGAGGCCTCACACTCCCGCCACAGGAATTCTACAAGGTAAGTGAACTTAAAGGGGGAGAGAGTAGATAGATAGGGAGATAGGGAGAAGGGAGTAAGACGGGGGGAGAGGGGGAGATAGTTAGGAGGGTAGATCAGGAGAACGGAGTAAATAGGGAGAAGGGTGTTAGAAGGGTTAGAGAGGGGGTAAATAGGGAGAGGGGGGTAGATAAGGAGAAAGGAGGGCAGCAAGAATATTGAAATAAAGAGTCAGAATGAAAGAGAGAATTAATGTGTGGATGAATTGTGTGAATGAGTGAAAGAATTAATGAATGTGTACGAATGCATTAATGAATATGTGTAAATAATTTGTGTGAAAGAGTGAAAGAATAGATGATTGTATGAATGAATTGTGTGAATGAAAGTGAATTAGTGAGTGACTGTAAAAGTGTTTGTGTGAATCATAGGTGTATAATTGATTTGTCAAAAAGGCAAAGATGGTAAGCAGGATATTTAAGCACAGGTAGGATGTTTATGGGGAAAAGATGGCACAGGTAGCGTGTTTATGGGGCAAAGATGGCGTACGCTCAGCTGTTTGAGGACAATGTTGACTCATTCTGGGCTGTTTGGGGACAAAGATGGCATGTCCTATGTGTGTGTGATTTGGGTGCTGGTCAGGTTCTATGTGGGCAAGGTGGACGCCAGGGCTGGCTTTGGGGTGTGCAACTTGTCATCTATGCCTATTATTTTGGGGGGGGTTATCTATACCTTTAATGCTGAGTTTTTGTGTGAATTCCAATTGATCTATACCTGCAAAGCTGGGTTTTTGTGTTATTCTGTTTGTTCTATATCTGCTATGCTATGTTTCCATACTTTATTTATGTTTACCTGCAAATACAGGATTTGTATGTCTTATTCAGTTAATCAATACCTGGAGTGCTAAGTTTACATGTGATTTCCAGTTGATCTATACCTTCAATGCTGGGTTTGTCATAAATGGGCTGACAATTAAACAAATTGCCTTTTCTGCCATTTAATTTGTCGTCCCGTTTAAAATGTGTTTTAAAAAAAATGCCTTTTCTGCCATTTAATTTGTCGTCCTGTTTAAAATATATATATATATATATATATATATTATGTTGACAAACGGGACCCTATTTGGTCACAAAAATTGTGTTCAGAATTTGTTTTGGTTGTTTTATTGCCAAACTGAAATTTGAAAAAAAATACATATTTTTCTGCATTTTAATGTACAGCACGCAATCCCGCACTTTTTTTAGTACTCAAACTTGCACTACAGTGCTATAACTTATGAAAATGTTTAGTTAATGGTCTGCACAGACTCTCAGTATAGTTAGACGGAGTTCCCCTTTTTTAAAGTATGCAGTATTTTGGAGTAACATTAATTTCCTGTCTTCTTCTCTGTATGTTGATCTACGTGTATCGTTCTCATGGTAACCTATCCTTTCAATTCTTGGTATTACCAATAACAAAACCCCCAACTAAGTATTTCCTCTTTAGGAACTCCCTTTATATTTCACAAACCAGAGAACCATTACAGCATAAAACAGATTTATTAAAGTATATAACCAAGTCTCTGGGAGTTACAGTGGAGGAATGGTTTGAAAATAAATGGTTAAAATATATGGGCAGAGTTTATGGCAATAAATGGCTTGCCATATGCTTAGTTTTAGATAACCTTAAGAGTTTGGTTGGGACCCTGGGGATTATGGATAAAGAGGAATCCTGGTGTAAGGTGTTACAGTCACCATAGCAACCAATTAAAAGCCCCTGCCGATAGCTCATATGCCAACTTGGCATTCACATTGTTGCTGAGTCTTCATGTCCCTTTTGAAATCAATGGGTACTTAGCTCCAAAATGCACCACAAAAGGAATCTTTTCACAAAAGAAGTGCACATGTCCACAAGTATGCCATCTTTTTAGCAGAAGTTCACAAAGAGTAAGGAGAAGCAATGGAGCCAATCACACAAAGCAGATTTAATGTCAATTAGCCCATTGAGCTGCTGCCCTCCGAGGAGGTCCATTGCCCAGTAGGACAACCTGGCTCTGGTAAAGTCAGCCTAGTCCAGAATAGGCAAGCACGTCAAGCAACTACTTCCCATGGTTTAGTTTGAGCAAATAAGGCTAGTTGAGGTTAGAACTGCAGTCTTTGCACATAAATGTTAGGTTTCGTAATAGTTTGGGAGTTGAAAGGGAACACTGCCACTATCTGTGCCTCAGGAAGCAGGATGACTGAATGTAATTATTGTGGAAGCAGACCTTAGGATGGCCTAGACGGTGCTTGAGGAATCTCTAGTATGTTTGTGATATGGTATAATTTTAGTGCTGTTTGTTCTAAGGTGGTGGAAGTTTGCCCAGACTATTAAAATAATTGGGTCATTCCAACGGGGAATTCAACAGGAAAAGTCCGTAAAAAGTAAAATATAGTAATGAATACGCAAGAAATGCACTTCTCTCAGAAAAAAATGTGGTCTTATTTCCGTTTGTTTATAGACTGTATTACAATGATAGTTGAACTAAGTGGCGGAATGTTTTTAGATATAAAGTCTGATATGAAAAGGGCTCAGAATTCCCATTTAATCCCTTAGACATGGGAAATATTTTGTAATGTTACCCAAAAACGCTCTGGCACTTAATGGGTTAATCAAAGAAGCAGGCATTGCTGCATATACAGACCACAAAGGTATTTGAGCTGGCATATTTCTTTGGTAATTGCAGGGTTAATCTGATAACGTCTTGGTCTGTGCCAAATACTTCCAATGTATTCTGCACATCCAGCTAATTAGTTCCAAATATTAATGTAATAAAAAATAATACATACAGTTTTTTAGCCAAATATTGTATTTTCAGCATTTTCCATGCTATATTTTCAGTAAACTAAGCTGATCACATTTTTTACAAGAAATCTGAACTCATAAAGGTATATTAAATACATTGTTTTTCACCCATTCGATATCACTGAAATGGTATTAAACTTTCCTCTCTTCCTTGGAGAATAAGGGAACAGTCCTGTTGGCATGCAAAAGCAAGACCCTGATAGTGAAACCACAAACTGTGAAATTCAGTTCATGAAAAATTATTCCATCCCTCTGATACCAAAAGAATGCAGATTATAAACATCTGGAGAGAAAGACAAATCCATTGTGTGTATATATATATATATATATATACCGTATATATATATATATACACACACACACTACGTGATCAAGAGTATGTGGACATAAATCCTAATTATGGACGATAGGTGCTTCAGCCACACACATTGTTAACAGGTATATATAAAAATCTAGCACATGGGCAGCCATCTCCATAGACAAGCATTGGCAGTAGAATGGGTTGTACAGAAGAGCTCAGCTCAAGGAAATTTGGACCAGAAGAAGTGAAATCATTGTAGCTCTAGCCTAGAAAAAAGACTGACTGGCAAGTGTCTAAGCAAGAGAAGACAACATTACAGAGAATGGCAAGGTCAGCTGTAAAAAAAAAATAATAAAATAATAAAATGCCGCACAAAAGGGAATATAAGGGAATATATGAACAATTACTGCTGTCAAGTCAAAAAATGAAACGCTTCTAGTGCAGTTAACGATGTCTCAGCATGTACATGGAGTAATAGCAGCGGAGCGCTCAAGAACAAAATAGAAAATTGGCCCCCTGACCTCGCACTGAGTAAGTATTTTGCAAGCTTTGTATCGTCTATTTTGGTTGGACTTTAAACATCCACACGCAGGAAGTATTCTCTTGGTGGGTAAGAGGCCAATGGTTTGGGTGGCTGAAATGTGATATGATGAAATATCATGTCTGATAATACATTTTTTTTAAATGTGGGAAAAATTTCAATATTTATGCTGATGTTGTAGGGATGAGGGAACAGGTAACACAAGATGGGAGATAAGGGCACCATATAAGTACAAAGATTAGAGAAGTGTTCTTCAAAATGGTTCTGTTAACCAATGTGCTCATGCATTCACATTGAAACAATGCGTATTCAGTGAATGTGATTGGCGCAGGTAGGAGATGTGTTCAATATCATAGGGGTTCAAAAGAAACTTACTACCAGGAATTCTGAGAAATCCCAAGTGATAAAAACCGATCTATATCCCAAGTAGAGTACAAGTTTTGGAGTTTTATATTATTACATTATTTTGCTATTGAATTGAAAGGGCAACTTGTTCTAATTTAAGACACAAGGACATTCATTTCTATAGACTTAGCATTTTATTAATATTGTCTTTAACAACACGTTCTGAAGCCCTGTCAGTTTGTGCTTTCTCTCCGAAATACTGCTAAATTCCAGAATTTCCCCTGTCACATCACATGATAAAAACTTAAACTAATGTTTGCAACTGTTTTCTATTCTGCAAGGTTCCATTATGAATGAAAACTTGTGGTTTGGAAATCAGAAGTTAACATTCGCCAGTGAGACTGCAGCGATGTTCCTATTATAGCAGGGACACGTGGTTATGACCAGCTGCAGACCAACTTTAACACAGCCTTCCAGGACTCTAAGAGAAAGTTTGAGAAGCCACTGTGGCCATCACATGTCTGGCTATAACACAAAAACAGTTCTGCTAGTTCATAATGTAAACATTTTTTCCAGTAACAGATTTGGGAATTGGTTACTGATTTCATATAAATTGCCTATTATTGTAAATTCTGCAATAACAGCCCAATCCCTCCTTCCTGCTCTTAGAAGCTGTAATGCAAACCATTTAGTCAAATGGTATTCTGGCATTTTACATGACAATTAAGTATGAACAAAATATAGGCCATAAGGCTATACATTTGATAGCTATTTGCTTAGCTTACTACTTAAAAAAACGTTACCATGAAATAATCCCTTTAATGGGTAGTGCTGGCAAGCTATGTGCTACAGTGTATCAGGAGAAATGTCGCTCGTTTGCTTTTTCACAACTTCCCACTTAGAAAAGAAATTACAAAACTCCATGCCACTCTCAATTTTTTAATAAAAAGTTCATAATTGGTCGTTTACAAAATGTTACACTACCACTAAAGCCACCATATTTATAACAAGTCTCCTTGAGAGATACTAATATTATAACATTTTCAGATTGTGACATCTAGTTTTGCAATAAATATTTTAACTGGGGGAAAAAAATTAGGTTGCTGCCATTTATACATGCTAAAGTTGTGTATTGTTAACACAGATATGTTATGTTCCAACCGTAATCAAGCTTACACCAGTAAAGAAACGACTGAAGAACAGGTTACCTCAGTCTGGCATGTAATAGAACAAAGTATTGGCCCTTGTGCTGTAAATGTGTTACATGGTTTTTTTCACATATGGTTGTAGGGGTCATAGGTGGTGGGATGCAGTCATCATGATGTTACAATATTTCTATGCTCCTTCCAGGGGCTTGGTATGCCGTTCTTTTCTAATTTGTGTGGCAAACATGTTTATGCTGCCTACATAGTTGCTCCACACTTTTCAGCCCACAAAAGCTGCAGTCACTTTTTATTACTTTCCATTTGGCTTTTTTTGACCCATGACACTTTCACAGTATGAGGAACATCAATGCGTAGAGCTCCAATTGTTCTCCTATGTATCATGTAGCAGGACATTAGCCTCTTCACCTGACAGTGACACTGTTCACTACCAAGTCATCCACTTCACCTTCTCTTGTTCTACTCTTCTTACAATGCATTCTGAACTGTATCAGCCACATAGATCAGAGTTCAGAACAATAGACCTCCGCATTGTGACAGGAAACTAATCATTAGATGCAAAAAAGGCCCTCCGACAAGGTCTCCTGAGCAGCGCACAACAGAAGAGAGGGGAAGGAAATAGAGAGGTCCATTGTTTCAGCATGAAAGGGAGAATGACAGACAGAAATAACGTCAGAAGTAAGGTTGTTTGGTTAAGTACGAATCCAGGTGCCCAACCCTATCCTGAGTAGATCATTCTGACGCTGGAATGTCTGCAATGTAAAAATTCTGAGTTCTGTTTAGTCCATTGCAGGATGTTTTGTACTTTGCCTTTTGCCGCTTATTTGTGATACAGAAATGTGAGCGTTAACATATACATTTACACTCAACAAAGTATTGTCTTCACTGGCTACATTATGGCTCTTCTTCCTAGTAAGCAGCTAAGATCTTTCAGTGGCCATCATAAACAGCCAGCCTTTCAACAAACCTATGGGCCTTTCTCACTATGATAACACCTCCCCACTAAAGAAATCCTCATACAAAGGCATGTTGTAATGAATTTTTCTTCAGCACAGCTGAGTTTGTAACTCAATTAATTTCTTTAATTGATCACGGCTGCAATTAGATATGGTATTGCCCAGTTCAAGCACGGGACACGGTCGCTGTATACAGGGCCGGCCCGACAGTGGAGCCGAGTGGGGCTGTCCCAGGTGGCATTTTGTCTTGG
Organism: Spea multiplicata; assembly: GCA_009364415.1. Lineage (NCBI taxonomy): Eukaryota > Metazoa > Chordata > Amphibia > Anura > Pelobatidae > Spea > Spea multiplicata. The sequence goes on from VKOC01014829.1 coordinate 79,444, forward strand.
GCCGGCCCTGGCTGTATATGAGGCTTTTTTTCCTCATGTTCCCTTAAGCATACCAAGACATTTGGAACAATGCTATGCTTCCAACTTTGTGGGAACAGTTTGGGCAAGGCCCTTTTCTATTCCAGCATGACTGTGCCCAAGTACACAAAGCAAGGTCCAGCAATACATGGTTGGATGAGTTTGGTGTGAAGAACTTGACTGGCAACACAGAGCCCCGACCTCAACCCCATCAAACACCTTTGGTATAAACTGGAACATAAGTTGCCAGCCAGGCCTCACAAATGCTGTTATAGCTGCAAAGGGGGGACCAATTTTAGAATGCTATGTCATAAAAGTCCCTGTTGGTGTAATGGTCAGGTGTCAATACGTATGCCCATATAGTGTATATAAACAAATTTTTGCTTGGCAATTGCATCCCTGCAAGTACGAGGGGATCCAAATAATGTCAAATACTACCGTATTTGCTCGATTATAAGACAAGGTTTTTTTCAGAGCAAATGCTCTGAAAAATACTCCTCGTCTTATAATCAAGGTCGTCTTCTAATGAGACCTCAAAAAAATGTCCGCTGGGGCCATGCTGCTTACCGGGCTTTGGTCGCGAGCAGTGTCTCTTCTGCAGCAGGAGAACAGGAAGCTAGCAAAGTCCTCACATAACTCTGCCTCCCCCCTCCTTTATCTGGGGGCGGGGCCAGAGAAGTTGCTCACACAGCCGGGCCTCTGCAGAAGTCTGCGAGTGAGAGATCTGCAGTTCAGGTAAGGGGGTGGGGGAGGGTTTTTGAGTATGTGTGATTAATGGAATGAATGAGTATTTAAATGTTTGTAAATGAGTGTGTGTATGATAGCATGGATGTGTAAGGGGGGTAGTGGTGATAGCATGGCATAGGGAGGCTGTACTCACACTCCTATCATCCCCAGGTTCCAGCATGTATATATATATACCTCCAGAAATGCCTTTTAACCCCCTATATGCCACTCTGCCCCATTATATGCCTTTTAACCCCCTATATGCCACTCTGGCCTATAGAGGGTTAAAAGGCACATCATGGGGCAGAGTGGCAAATAGGTTGGCAAATAAAAGGAAATAAAAAAAATATATATTTTTCTCAATCATAGCTTTTATTAAATATGAAAAAAATTGTTTACATGAATAAATATTTACTAGTAAAACTTTTTTCCTATAGGGTAGTCCTATATTCAAGCTTTTTGGTTTTTTCCTAAATTAATATTTAGATTTGGGGGGGTCGTCTTATAATCAGGGTCGTCTTATAATCGAGCAAATACGGTTCTTTCCCTTCCAGGTCAACCCTTTCCCATTCCTTAGTTTCCTTCTACTTGTGATGCAATGTTTCTGGTGCTTTGGGGCTTGTCATTGTAAAAAAAGTCTTCTTTTCACCCTGACTGCTGATCTGGTGGATGTAATTTAAGAGCTTTTGCAAAACAAAGCATATCATACAAGGGGGGCATCTATGAGTTAAAAAATGCTTTCCTAATTAAACTAGGAAAATATTACGATACAAATTGTATGTCTGTTCTTCCATGTAGAAGTAGCAAAATCTACTTTGATTTTGTTTGGTTTTTTTTCATGGATTGGCAAATGGTTCTTAAATATTTATTATTATAAACTTAAAACATCAGGAACATTTGCAGCTATCACATTAAAAGCAGCTATCACATTAAAACATATCAAATTATCACATTAAAACATTAAAAGAAATGTGCATTAACTTCAAGTTCTAAGCATCTGCATGATTATTTCTCCTCTTTATCTTATCTCTGCTGTACTTCTAAGCCTGCCTCCTCAGAAATTGGCACGCAACAAGCACAAGCGATATATCGTTTTAATCAAAGAATGTAATCTAAATACTAAATTAAAATGGTAAAAGTTGCCATTTAAGGTATTTTTTCTCTTTATGATGAACAATTGGCAAACATTTCACAACAGTAATATATCTTTGGTTTGAGTGTTACTGTACAAAAATGTCTTTCCATTTGATAATGTTATAAATCTATGTGTTATATGTTATATTACTATTTCATGGCACCCCACAGTTAATATGCAAGCAGCCTTGTGGTTTGAGTGCTTTCCTGTCCTGTCCATGTGAGCTGAGTCTAGCTGCCAACTCCACTCCAGTATCTCTCGGACATGAGAGCTGGCTTTTGAGTACAAAACCATGTACAGAAACCATGATACTCACAGAACATTTCATAAGCAGACATTGAGGATTAGCATGGGGTAGCCCTTTTCCCAAAAACATAGCATAGTAGAGGAAACTGACCCCACTATTGTTGGCTCCTAACCCTCTGCTTTCCTAGTTGCCCCATTGGAAAGTGCAATCATGGGTAGTCTGGGCAGTATGTGGAGAACTGTCTGCCAATGAGTCTTGATCCAGGGCCCATTTTCAGCATGATAAGGGTTGCATTTGAAGAATATAAATGGATTACCCTTGTGTGCTCCTCAGTATGTATCAGATGTATGGGATATCAGTGAAGAAGTGGGAAACACAGTGTAAACATATGCAACATTAATTTATAGCCCAAAACTGGGTGACTTGCCATATATAGTTTTAGCTCAGCCTAGATTTTTTAGATACTGCTCTTTAACATGCTAGTTCCACTTCTGTAAATGTGTGATACAATGTTACACACTGGTGATTCTGGTCTTATTCTATTTTATTTATATAGTGCCAACAATGTATGCAGCGCTTCTTCCAGTGCATACATTCAAACCAATAAACTGATGCCCTCTAATACAGAATATAGATCTGTGTAACCAAATGGCTAGAGAAATAGGAATATTGTGTGTCTGATTACATGTTATCCTATTATATCTGATTATAACAATCAGGAATTATACCAATTATCAGATGTGATATTTATACATCATTTAGTGACCATGATCTGTCACTGACAACTAAGGCAAAGGCTTACGAAAAAGGCATTGTTTTCTTCTTTTTTTTTAAACATTGTAGCTTTTCATTAGCAGGACGAAGATACTTTAGTTTAAATACTAATGAGCAAGTATTTGTGTTATGGGTTGGTCTGTTTTTGACCTGCAGGTCCAGATAGCGCTCTCTCTAGTCTCTGCTCCAAAGGTCACACCAAAATCTGGATAGACAATATGCCCACAGCACCCTGTATGGCCTTTTTGTCTAGAAACAATATTGCGGCTAGTAGATCAGAGTGCACACTGGGCAGCATGGTGATCTTGGGCAGGTACTTAATAGCCATAGTATCGGGTGGATGTTCAGTGGTTCAGCTATCATGTCATGTTTTGAAGTTTCCTCCAGAATATAGTGATGAGTAGGTTGGCACCAAAGGTGGGACAATAATAATGTCTGCTTGCAATATATTACTTTTATCAATGGATATGATCCTACAATTACAAGTATTATCCTACACGGCATGCAAATGAGAGAAATGTGCAGTCCAGTGTTGTTGCTCAAAAGCTTCAGTGTACAATTCTTTTACTTCGAGAAAATATTGTTAATTCTTACCAGATACATTTTACAGGCAGCACTGCAGATCTGAGCCACGTAAACCGCAAAGAGTGTGGAATTTAAGCTAGTAACTTTCCAAGTCTAATGTCATTTGTTTTCCATAGCATGCGGGACAGCACATTTTCATTTGTGTATTATTTATTCCATTTGGATGCTTTTCAGAAAAGTTATTCTCTTCTGTGAAAGCAATGTACCAAAAAAGACCACAAAGAGGTTAAACATAAGGATGCATCTTGTCTGTATATGTTCTCCTAGCTGATCCTTTAGGGATCTGACTTTGCAAATGATGCTGTGTCTGGAAAGAAAATTCTGGTTAAATTAAATCCAGAATTATCTTTTTTGCCAAGGACATGGTTTGGGGAACTTGTGTTATAAAAGTACACAAAGTGAATAAGCTTTTTAAGAAAAAGAGAGCAAAGATTAATTAACACAGTGCCTATCCATATACATTAATATATGAGGCACCTTATATATATATATATATATAGATAGATGATAGATAGATAGATAGATAGATAGATAGATAGATAGTGTTTCTGTGGGGATTAATACCCATTCATCCAATAGAGCATTTGTGAGATTAGGCACTGATGTTGGATGAGAAGGCTTTGATCACAATCTCCATTCCAGTTTAGTGGGATTGAGGTCTATGGAGCCAGTCAAAATAATCCACACCAAACTGCTCAGCACTCAGTGACCCGATCTGTGACTTTAGTCTGTGACTTTTGCATGGTTAGTTGCTTTGATTTTATGGCAATTGGTCTGATTGAAACCTGAATTCAGTAATTAAGAGGTGTGTCCCAATACTTTTGTCCATATAGTTTAGGCCATCATAGAAAATGATGAAAAGTTGTGTAAGCTTTCTGGATCTCTCTTTTTTAATTGGATAACTAGAATGAAACATTACTTAGCAGATAAACTCCACTATTTTAGGTAACTTAATTCATACTTCCAAAAGAATCAGATATATTTGTTAACTAAGTCACTTAATAGCCCATTGATAACGTTTTGTTAAATGTGGAAAGAAACTAAGGAAACCCATGATACACAAACAAAGTGAAAACATGGAATAGTTTTGATCCAGACAAGTCTAATTTGTAGGAAAAGTCAAAATGTCAGGGCATATGGCAGCAATACCCTATAATTCAACAAAGGCTTGCTTCTGAGGAAGCCAGAACCGAGAACAAAGATGTGGACTGTTATCCCAGCATGAGAAACATCAGATAAGTATGTGAAAACTTCATGGAAGAAATAACAGCAGAGTAACGTAGACATTGTTGAACCATCCAAGGCCCCTTGTGAAAGTATATAACATGGTAGAGGCAACGGAAGCATTTTCCATGCACAGTTTTGTAGTATAGCAGTACCTTAAGTTACTTTTATACTGGAAAAACTTACCTTGTGAAAAATGCATGCAAATGTATAAAAAAGGTACATATACATACCACACTCCTGTTGTACTGCCACTCAACTGTTCATGAATATATCAATGAATGTACCAATGTTATCCAAGTGCTTTTAGTTTTTATACAAATTATGTGGACACAACTTCTTTACAACTCTTCAGTTATATTAGGGCCTGTATGTACAATGGATGGAGCTTTGTGCTCCTAATTAAAACATGCAGGATTGCTGTCTATTTTATTCTAGAGATACAGCTCCATTTACACTCCCTACTTAGGACAAACCAGGAAAGAGATTTCACTCTCATGACCCCCTTCTTTAATACAGTCTCATCAGAATGTTCTCTGTTACCTTCTTAGAGGAAAGTCTTTTACGGTGTAACTACTTCTTTTTGTTGGTAAAAGTTCCCGAGATATCCCAGCTCAAAGTTCACTCTGTGAAATACATGGCTTTTCACAAATAACAGTTTTCACAACCTGGTAGTTGACAGAAATAACTGCAGACAGCTCCAGAGTCCAGTGGAGGTGTACTTTAACACCGCTCCAGTTGACACTTTGTATTGTGCATACAGAGATCTTCGGCTTGTGTGCAGCTGCTCAGCTATGAAAAACCATATCATGAAGCTCCTGACGCATTGTGCAGTTTGAACTCTTTAAGGAGTGTGGCTACAGAAGACAGGACGATTTTTTTACGCCCTACGCTCTAGCACATGGTCTACCACTTCGTGGCTGAGCTGTCACTTCACAAAAATAGCACTTAGAGGACCAGGGCATATCTAGCAGGGCAGAAATTTTATGAACCGACTTGTGGCAAAGATGGCATCTACGTTTAGTCTGAGCTCTTCAATACAACCCATTGTCAGGCCAATGTTTGTCTATGAAGATGGCTGCTTGTGTGCTTGATTTTACTCACTTGTTAGCAATGGCCCTCACCACAATGGGGTGTAGTTATGCTTGTAACTAAATAAATGTATATATAGAGATTGAATATTCTTAAAATATTTGATATTTAATAAGATGTGACTGCATTGGACACCAGTATACTCGTACCTCGAGACATATGCCTTTTTTTCTCCAGGAGCAAATTAAAAAGGACACCATGCGGAACACTCGCTCACCATTTTTACTTTGCTAACGGACACTATCATTCTCAGGTTTATCATTAAAAAACCCGATTGATATACATATATGTGGCCTTTTTGGGCCAGGATCATTTTACTCCAACAAGAGAAAGGCAGCTCAAGCATTAACAGTCCTTAACTAGGACAAGGCCCTCTTCTCCGTGTGTATCAGTGGGTCTTTACTGTGTTTTAACATTGTCAGTTTTGTATATTGTCGATTTAGATGCTAGTTTTCATAATGAAATGTGGTGTGATTTGTAAAAGAATGACTGCTAACCAAGAGCTGCACAGAGTGGTTGGAGGATGTACTACTGGGTAGATATTTCTGTTTAAGTGCAAAAAAGCTACAAATCAACTTTTTTAAATACAAGAAATGTAATTTTGTCAACCCGGCTGCCCTATCTACTCAGCGAAAAATTACTTGTAGATGCAGCATTTGAAACATTTTATATGAATTGACCTTTTGAGGAACTATGTAAACAAACAAGATTGTCGAAAATACTGAATATTTGTTAACTCAAAAGTTTTATTTGTATACAAAAATATATATTATATATATATATATGGCAAAGCTTCAGTACATTCTTAAAACTATACATTACAAATTATTTTCATAAAAGTATCTTAAATTACAAGTTAAGCAATATTTAAAAAAATATACAGCACAACTGTACGTTCAGCATTAAAAATCAGTTTTCCAAAATCATGCAGTTGGGTGACATTCACAAAATAAAAAGATGGAAGCTTCTGTCTTCTGTATTACATACTTCATGAGGATGTACAGCCTTGTGTTCACTGCAGATTTTACTTGATATGCATTCTTCACATGCCTGGAAATATTACAAACATGTTAAATAAATGCACAATTTCAGAACATGTCACCAATGAGTGCGTCATGGCTCATAGTTTGTTGTCCAAGAAGGCAGACAAAGACCCATGGTTCTCAAACGCTTCCTCAAGACATACTGGTTTTATGGATTCCTCTATTGGAACACAATGTTGGTTGCTTTGTGCCAGTAGAAGGCAAGCAATGGTGAGGGGGTTCAGAAATGTGTACATACACTGATACCATTTGCCTTCGTATATTTCAAGATATATATAAGAATTTCCATTAGACATCATTGATCTGTTCAATGCCATCAGCCAATTACATGCTAGCTAGTCTATACTTACTTTCTAGTGTCCTGTCAAGGTCAGCAATGAAGTCTTCCAGCTCTTTTGTATCTCCCAGTTTGGCTGAAAATAAAAAAACATTACTTTTTAATATGCAAAGAAAGAGTGGGACACATGCCTTCTTATTTTGCAGCTTTCAAATAAAAAAAATAGTATATTTGTATATACTTATTTTATTGCAATTTAATCTTGTATACTGCAGAGATTATGGGAAAATCAAGCGCCAGAGACACATGTTAGACTCTGCTCACTAAATGGGCAAAGGCAATTGGCCCTTGACTTCGTTGCCAAATGCATACCAGTCTCTGTGATCTCTGCATAAAGGAAATGCAGGTTGGCCAAGAATTGGGGAAAGGATCAACTGAATATTTGAAAAAAACATACAGCATACAAGGTATTTGATCAAACAAGATGGTCTCCATGAGCCATACCATCATTGTGTACAAAGATCTTATTCATACTAAACACACCTCCCTTTCCTCTCCCAAATTATGCTGTTAGCCCTGTAAGTCCTCCATAAAGAGAAAAACTACAAGCCTTATCCCTCATGCTTCACCTACTTTTCATCCGACACTCCATTGATGGTGTCATTAAGCTCAGGTATACCTAGTAATTGGGTTGGTTTGCTTCAACTTATATATCTGTGTATATGTATACATGTACTTGTTTTCTTCTGTGGGAAACGGCATCAACCACTACCTCATTTAACCCTTCCAACTATAGCCATCATAGACACGCACAATCTAGATGCAATACCTTTTCGGGGTGTGTCAACAGGAGAGCTCGGCGCTGGCGAAGACGGCGTTGGGGAATTCAGTTTTTCATCGCTAAAGCTTAAACTGTTTCGACAAAGTGAATCTCCACCTACGAGAAAGAAAAAAGTGAGCAAAAGTCTGCAATACTTAAATAAAGGTTAAAAAATCCTACGCATACAGTACAGAGGCCAAAAAAGAATAATGTGGTTTCTCCTGGTAGAAGTTAGAAAACATTGAATATGAAATGGAAAAGAAGAAAAGAATTATAAACACAATACATACATACATAGCAATGGATTATTGCTTCTAGTGCCATTCAACAGCACTTTCATGCCAACTAAGTGTCCCCCAACTAATGCACGGGGAGATTAAAAAGTATAATTAGGTTATAAATACACACACCTCCACTCTTCCGTTTTCATTCCTCTATGTGTATTTATTATTACGCTATGTAGCTGAATAGGTATATGGATAGTTTAATAAAGTAGGGCTAACTGGTATATTGTATAAAAATACTTCAGAAGGAATCACTAGACAGTCTATTGGATGTTTGCAGAGACAGACACATGCATGACCTACTTCGTTCATGTTATTCTTTTCATTTAAAGGGCTTTTGTTAGAAGTGGAAAGTGCTGCCAGCGGTGTTGGAGAAACATATTGCAGTGGAAAATGAACACCCTTTGGCATAATTTAATGCTGCATACTACATATGTAATCAATTGTCTCAAAAGCAGCAACCCCTAACCTCATGCAGTCACAGCAACCCCTAAACTTATGGTTACTGAGAGCAAACACCAAACAAAGCCATCAAGAGGCACATTTGGTTTCCATAAGTGAATATTCAGCTCAGGTCCATCCTCATGTGGTTGCTTGTTTAGTTTAATGATCAATTTAAGTGCTGCTGCTGTATAGGATTTCTAATCGCAGGTAATGCTGACCTGTTATGTATTGAAATATGAATCATCTAAAGTTCCATGCAAACAAAGGCGCCATTTATAAAGCCAAAGGGCATATATCTAAGCCGTTCCCTCTACTTTTCATGCAACATCACTAGTAATTTATGGAAGTGATTAAAATACGGCGAGTGCTAAGGTCACAAACTTCAGTTGGCTATAAAACCACAAAGAGTGCCATAATCACGTAAACTATGGGGGATCGTGAATGTACACATTATAATAGCAAGGGACTGTTTAATTTTTGGGTGGAATTTATGAAAAGTACAGCTGAGTCCCTTTTACAAAAATAAATAAAAAAGGATCTAATCACACACACACCAGGACACAAACATTAGGAGCCATAGCTGTCTGGCTTCTGGCATTGGTGAAGCCCTGAGATACTAAATATAAATAAACCACACCAGCAGAGTTATACAAAAAAGCCACAAGCTGAAATATAATTACATATACATTTCCTGTAATAAAAAAAAGCTCCACACAGGAAAAAGAACATTTGAAACCATAGGTACAAAACAAAGGTTACGTAATACATATATTCTTTCTAATACAAGACTGCCACAGGATATCAGACAACGCAGGTGTTCAGACCCACAAAGATATCTTCTCAAACGGACATCACCAAACCCAGTGCATTTATTTTCCAAGATGGGCCGTTTAGTGCCATAGTTGGACAATTCTCAACTTATATATGTTTTTAACAAACTGCCTTAGTGAGCAACTGGTATCAGATAATCTGCACCTACAGTTTACCGAGCAGCGGAACAGCATGAATGAAAGCCTCAAAACCAGAAGCGTTTCCTGTTTCAACAAATGTATCCAGAAGCTGTTCATGCAATGTATGTGTAAACGTGTTTTATGATACGGCAGGTCACTGGTGATAAAAAAAGCCAACAAGAATTTAGCGGGATGTATTCATTCTAAGTAATGACCAAAATTACAGGGTACTCAGAGTCTTATATTACTAGAGGACAATCTAATGTAAGGCACGCAGTTAAATCAGAACACTGAATATTAGGCCATAGTCTTATGGCCAACTGCTCCAACATTACAAAAGCATCCAATCTTAATCTGCAGGGACACTCAATAAAGTTAACAGGACACAAATGGATCCCTTTGTCTGCACATCATCCATGTGGTGTTAACCAACACCCCATCTGCTAACCCAGGAACAGACTCAACGCGGTCCATTTCCAATGTTAATGGTAAGATATGGAAGCTTGATGAACTGAACTGCAAAACATCACTTCTGGGAAACTGAAAGGTCTGTTCTCATGACACCCACCTTCCAAAGCTTATTTGGGAATATTTAACAGGACAGCGAAAAACATTCAAGTTTCGGAGGTACAAATACCATAATACTTATCCAACCACGGGCAAAACATGCAGGATAAGTTTAATGGGAGGTATAAAGAGTCACAGATGCAAAAGCAAAAATGTATGATTGTGACCAATTAAGACTTGTTTCCAGAACACAACAGTCACTCAAAAGGGTCTCTGAATGAGAAGGTGCACAGTAGAAGACCATGGTCCTTTTGCTCTAAAAAGTATGGCGTATGGGACAGATGCCATAACTTGATACAATAACGCCAAAATAGCCAACAGATTATTCATCAAGGAAAATTATTTCATGGATCCTGCCCAGCTCTCCCCATTTCCCCAAATCATCACTTTAACAGATGCTCACTTTCTGAGTCGCTGATCCCACTGTCGCTGATGCTGGCGCTGCTCCTCCTCTTCATTGTCTGGAGATGCTCATCATATCTGAAGCGCCTCTTGTTAAAAGGCGAGGAGAAGTCTGCTATGACGGCATCAAATTCGCACAGCACCTCGTTTAAATCGTCATCTTCAATTAAAGTCACTAATTTAAGAGAAGAAGAAAAAATAATAATTAGGCAAAGCCCTATTACCCATTGTTATACTAACATACAGTTAAAAAAAAATCATTGTGCCAAGCTGTCATAGCCAAGCCTGTATAAAGAGTACTGATCACCAATACCAACTATTGGAGCATTCTCAAGGTGTTCAAAAGTTCATCAAAGGACAAGCACCCCAGAGAAGAAAGAAAGAAGGGAAATCAGTAGGGTTTGTTAAATCCTACATAATGCATGCAGTGCTGGAACAAACAGAAATCCCTGTTTAAGTGCTTTTTAAGATGGTATAGAGAATCTGCGTGAGCAAGGCTATCCTTAAAGGAGGTCCCCCTCCATCGGGAGAACACATAACGGTTTGCCTTGTACTCATCACTGCATTAGGGCAGATTAGGGCAGATAAGGCATCCTGCTATAAAAAAAGTATTGGTGACGCAGTCATATGGAAACCTTTGCTCCAATAATGATAACTTGTACAGCAACAAAGTTTAAGTGCTGAGGATGGATTCATTTAGTGGGGAACAGTCATCAGAACATTTGGCTGTAACCTCATTTATAGGAAACACCTATGGCATATGATAGTGCTATATAAATCAATACATTATAGCCTGTGCTTAGCATTTCACAATTGTGTAACTGCTCTGTAGATATTTAGTTTAAAAATGCTTACTTTGTGGCAGGGGAGACTGGTGGCAGACTGTGGCAGAGCCAGTATTTTATCAGTTTCATGTATCATCTGACCCTTTTTTCCTTAACTACTACTGCAAAGGCTGCTTGAAGCAAAAAATGACCAGCAACTTAACATAAATGGAGAAATTATCACATTAGCATTCCCTGAAAGAGGAAATTAAATGTACCATTCCACATGATCTACACAAAGTGAAATTTTTTTAACACGCCAACGCTTATTTTAATTATATATTATATATATATATAATATATTTAATTTACAGTATAGTAGATTAAAGGACATGAGCTCCACTTTCCACCCATGGTATGTGGAGTGTCATTGATGATAGCCCAATGTCAAAATAAAGGATGAGCTTGGAAAGTGTGATCAAAGTAGTGATAACAGAAGAAAGTATTTGCTACATAGTCTAAGTTTTCTGGGTTTTTGTTCTTAAACATAAGGTACAATCTAAGGGCACAATTCCATTCTTCATACAAGGGATGAGGTGTAAGGGTGCGTGCTGTGTAAATGGGGAAGAGTCCGTGTGAGTCACTGTCTGTTTGGTGACTCCTGTGGTCTGGGACTATGAGTCGTTCAGAGAATTAAAGCAGGTGGAGGAAAGTTTGCAACTTTCCACTAAAAGCTCATCTACAGCGGCATGTAATCCGAAAGCCACAGAGCTCAGATCCGATGGAGGGTGTAGGGAGTAGGAGCAGCCTAAATGCCACAGTCCTCTCCACCTAAAGAATAAGTTACACCATACGGTGCAAAGCGTCCAGCCATTCACAACAGAGCAGAAAGGGGACAAAGGCAGAGAAAGCCAACAGAACACCAGCATCTCCTGAAACCCTGTATCGGATGTATCCGGTGCCGGGACCCGCGATCAGACACCACACACGTGACCCGCCGGCTGGCAGTGAAAGAGTCCCCGGTGCTTAGTGAAGTCCTTGTACAAAGTGCACAGCACCCTCTGCCAAGCAGCACACGGTGCCAGACACCGTTACACGTGTACACAATGGGACTGCGACTTCCGTGGCATTTTAAGGGTCACCGAGTGAGGGAAAAGAGTTCTTTCCTATAAGCTGATTCGGTATATCGAGACTCAGTCCCGAAAGCTTGCAATCCGTTATTATTAGGCAGTTAGCCAATAAAGTTATCATTCTTACCAGACTTTCAAAACTTAGACTGAGAGTTAAACTAAGTATTCACGTTAGACCTCTTGTCCTGTATAAAGAGTTATTAGAATGACAGCTACGATGGGGTTAATCGCGGTAGAGTCCCGCTGTCAGTCAGGTAATTATTGACATTGGATTAGCGCTAAGTAGCCCAGAGACGCATTTTAGCACAGAGGTGAGAAGTTTACACAGCGGCAAATTCATCAATGACTCTCTTTGTACCCGTGGGAATGCCCTACGTGACCGGCTAATGCCCCCTCCTGGGGGTTACTTACCTCTGCCAGGGGACTTCACTTTGGGGGACTTCATAGCTCCAGACTAAGAGGGTCCTAGTGCTGAAAATGCTCAGAGTTTGCGAGCCGGGATGTGCCGCACAACCGCTAACGAAATAGCAAATGCACCAGAAGCTGCCCCTTCACCGCTACTCGCTGTCCCGAATAACAGTCCCAATCCAGCCCGCCTGGAGGTTACGGTGCTTTTTATGGAGGCGGGTGACGTCACGCTGTGGGCGGACCGGGACAGTTCCATTCACTGTTGTCACTACAGTCGGGCAGTGTTGTTGTGGTGACGCGCACGTGCGCAGCTAGAGGGGGCTAAAAGGCTACCGTACCGGGAACGAATAATTACGCCCTAAGGCAGCTATATGGGGCATGTAGACAAAATAATCTGTATAAACGGCATAAGGTCCGCATTACTGTCCTTTATGGTCATACATGGGAATGGAAAATGAACTGACCGCTATAGATGCTTTACCAGCCCGTCTGTGAGAGTCAGCTTACTTGCTCGCTGAGGGTGGCAACCAAATGGCTGTAAAATGGGTACTTGAGCAACTATGTAGGGCTTCAGGCTCACCTTTATTCAAGTAGGGTGTGCTGTGATATGCCAGTGAGAAAGCACTAATTTGGATGTCCGGATACCGTTAATTAGGGTAAAACATGAAGGAGTTCTTTTTGGTTGTGTGTTGATGTTGTTTACATGTACACTGTTTGGTGCGTACAGGGACACAATGGCGGTTTTCAGGCCTGCAACATGTCTCCCAACGTGAGTGATTCCAGACAATTTCCAATATAATCGCTGCACGGACCCACAGATATGCAGGTACTGGGCTGATGGAGCGCTCACCTCAGGTTCACAATGTACGGCAGGACACCAAACATTGCATCGGCTCTTGGTAGACATCTAGCGTTTACCCCATTTTGGTTTATATCTCTGTCTGTTTCAGGGCATAAACAGCTAAACTGTACGAGAAGAAGATATTATTAAAGCCCTTACTGCACACCACTAAATCCCCGCTCTTATCTTCACTCTTCTAACCACCTTATTTGCTCTTCCCGCACTTACATCTCTCTGCACCGTTATCACGTCATCCCACTTGTGTCTCCAGGATCTTAACCAGAACTGCTCATATTCTCTGGAGAATTCTCTGGAATTCTCTTCTTTCTGTAACACTCACCCCAACCTATCCAATCAGTCTATCCAATTAATACCCCAGAACCAGAATTCTCAGAATAAACCAGTTGCTTGACCGACCTCCAACCTTTGCAGGCCACCAGCTTTTTGCATGTAACCCTACAATCAGACCGTCCTTTCCCAAGCAGTCCGCTCACCTTCTGTTGCAATCTCTCAACAGACTGTAGGCTCACTATACTGGGTCCTCTTTATGTGTAGTATGTCGTATTGTCGTATATGTGTTCATGTTATTGTTTATTTTCTATATTGTTTATTTAAGTGTTGTTTTTGCTTAATAATAATAATAATAAGGGCGTCTATGATGCTGAGCTTTGATGATCTGTGTGAGTTTCCTCTGGAAGCATGGTGTCCTACATTACATCTGTAAATGTCCCAAACATACGTGTGTGTGTGTGTGTATAACTGGAGGATCGTAGGATATAGTAAAGATTCCTGTAGCTTTCAGAGGTGATGAGTCCTGTCATTCCGTGTTCTGATAATGGGAAGACATGGGGTGGGGGTCCAGTCTGTTACACTTCAATTACAATAGCCTGGAATGGCTTGCCTGGGGGCTGTTTCAAATCCAACTTCTGAGTTAATGGAAAAGAACCCTGACTCCCGAAGCCATGTCTTCACACCTTATTGTGTGACCACAGTTTGTAAACATTAGTGTATTTGCAAGAAACATGCACATAAACTGTATACCTACATCGCAAGGTAGTGATGCATTTTAATAGGTGTGTTTAGGTAGCCTCTGTCTATTTAAATGGTGATGCACGGCTTTCCTTCGTATCCTACGAGGTTCCTCCCCCCACCCGCAGAACCCTTTGTGGTCGGACTCTCCCAGTTTATCAACAGATTATTTTTCATGTTTGCTGATGAAAGCATATTGTTTGAATACATGCAAGCAAAAGATTAAATCCTTTTCCCCTAACCTCAAAAAGCTGATTTCCAAAAGAGAAAAATGCCTTTTTTGGGAGGAGTGCTGCCACCAGTTAGATTATTGCTAGCTAGATGGCAAAATGATTTGACTATTGTATCCCAGTATTTGCACTGTGATTCAAAATCAAAAGTAATATTCACTTCCTTCAAAACTTGCAAAGGATCAGTGTAACAATATCATCATAGAATTCGATGGTAGATAAGAACCATTGGGCTCATGTAGTCCTGCTGTAAAAACCTTTAATCATATTTTGTGCTTGGGTTTGTCTTATTTGGGTCAATAGTGCACCCCACTCTCAATGGGACAGTTGGGGACATGGCAGATCTGCCCTGAAAACATGTAGATCTCTGTAGTAGCTCATCATTACCACCTACTGAGAGGCGCCAGGATCCAATGTCATATGACACCAGGGTATGCACCATAATGGACATTAAAGTACTTTATTATGCAATTGTTACATGTTGGGGGAAAATGATTATCCTAGGAGAAGCTTCAGCATCAGAACTGCAGCACACCTCCTCCCTTGCTGTCCAGTTGTCTCTCTCTTTGGTTGTTTGGAGCAGCCAATCACTGGCACAAATGGGCTGCCAACTAGTGGAAGCACTTTCTGCACATGCACGGTGGTGATTTCATTAGACCCCCCAAAACCAGTATTGTGGCTGGAGTGTCACATCACTAATCACGTATGACACCTAGATGTGACTAGTCCTTCTGTGTGAGTCAGTACTTCCCAGACCTCTACACTTACAGCTCACACACATACTTTAGTGATCTTATCAGAAAGATCCTGCTACCTTCTATATATGGTTTTTAGGATAATTACTTCTTGACAGAGACAATTGCAAGCCTCTTAAAGATGCTGTTCTGCTTAGACATTGATTGCCCTCTCTATCATGTTCAGCAAGTAAACTAAATTAGCAGATCTTTCATAAAACACAGAAACGTAGTAGTTTCTAACTATTAGTGTCTGCCTATTTGTTATGAATGAAAATATATGAATATGAAAAATATGAATAAAAAAATGTACATAATTAACAAAAAGAATGATGTTAATATTATTAGTATCTCTTTCCTTTTGCTTCTCACCACCTGTATGCACATTATTAGAGAGACTGGTCCTAGGTTCTTCTTAGTGCACTGGTGGTGAATCTGTGCTGACATTCACCCCCCCCAGACCTTCAATGATGTCTACATACCATTTCACTATTTTCCTGGCTTGTTAATCATTTTTCAAAGTAATGTTTTCAATAACAAAGTTGTCTACTAGTTCTACTAGCGCACATTCTGCAGTCATTACCATAAATAACATTATGTCACAGGTTTAGCGCCGCAATATCGTAAAAGGCAGCAGATGATCAGAGACTAATAGTCTCCAGAGGGAGGCAGTTTAGAATGAGTTATAATTACCTAATAGCATCACCTTACAAAAAAGGGTGATGACTGCATTGGGTATTCCAACTTTCCCATTTTACCCATACCACGCGACAATTAGAGGTATTAAGCAACTTGAAGGATTAGTAGCGTAATCTAATTATATAAGGGAATGGCTACTTCCTAGTATTTATAGCCATATAAGCAAGATAATTTGCTTAAAACAAAAATCCTATTTATTTGTAAAGTGTTGCACTAGGCTTGGGAATAACTAGTCTAAACAGGCTGACATTTGTGGCATAAAATGACTTTAGACACACAGTATTACAAATGACTTAAGGCAATAAATACGTGAGAATTTCATGAGGATGACTGAAACCTCACTGTGGAGCTTTGTAATATGATGTCATACGCCGCTGCTCTGTGTCTTAAAGGTATGCAGCGCCCCTATCCCATGGAGCAGCATTTTGTGGTGAGGTTGACCTTCTGGGTCCATTTTGCCAACCATGTATCTCAAATTATTATTATTTATTGTCTTATATAGCGCCATCAAATTCCATAGTGCTGTACAATGGGGTAGACAGGATGTAACAAGTAGTATATGACATAACACTTTGACTTACAGAGACAACAGGTGATGAGGATGCTGCTCAAAGAGCTTGCAATCTAGCGGGAGTTAGGGTGTATTAGTGTGACTACCTTTGCCGATGCCCATAAAATCGGAGCATTTGTGTCCCTTTAAAATAAAACTCAGTGTACATTTCAAGGTATGTGAGGTGTTTAGTTGACCAGCCCTGTTGATTAAAACTGTATACATAAAAGACTGTGATATTAGTCAGGCTTGATGTGATTACCTATCAAAGGCATCCACCACCTACTTAGCAATGGGAAAGTGATATTTATAAGTTACTGTGTTGACGCTTTTCAGACAGCTGGTTGCAAAGTAATGATTTCTTGACAAGTAATGCAATATCAGGACGTGACATAGCACAAGTAATATTTCCTATTTTTAACAAGGTCTCCTAAAGAACAAGGAATTAACATGCGGGTGGCCACCAGTATATTTTTTTGGAGACCCCTCTGTAGTTACGAGACCACACAAGCCTTTAAAGCAATCTGAGGGAGCTTTTAATAAAATAGAGAGAGATTTTACTTTGGTGCCATTTTGCAGAGCTTATCGATGAGATTCCAAGAATAAATTGGCCTTTTCCAATATATAAAGCTCTGTAGTATTTCATCCCATGCCGCACAACTGTCTGAGACAAAGTGCTGGGAATGGGATATGATGTCATGTTTTCTGCACAAAGACAAGGAAGGTATGAAGAAGGGGCCTATGCACCTCCCCGGGGGCATATGGTGTTTTATGCATGGATTGGAGTAGAATAGTTTTGATGACACAGGCAACTATTCATTCTCGTTGCATGTAATTTAAAGCCTTTGACTTTACTTAATACTTTCATTTAAACGCATGCTTAGAAGTTCAGTGACTAATGGCCCATTTCGTCAGGGTACATTTTTCTGGCGCATACAACTTCTGCTTAGCAGGGCGCATGCCAACGTAACGCCATCCAGCTCCATTGAGGACCTGGGGCTCTAATGAGACCCTGCATGTGGATGCACAGAAAGTATTACTATAATATGCATCCTTGATTGATGAGGCTACATGGGGCATTAAACTGCCCCCCCAAGGAAGGTCTAGTTGTTAAAATACATGTTTCCAACCATTTCCAGGTCTTGGTCTTAAGATCTTTTTGCTGCTGTCACCTGATTAACACTTATTCATATGATACTTATTCAATGGCGTACCCGGCCATTCTAGTGTTAAAGGAATATGGTGAGGCTATGACTCCTGATATGGACCTGTTTCTGGATTGACCAAAATCCTGGACAGGGGTTTAAAATTATAGTATGGAGATCCAGGTCATTCCAAATAAAAGTGGGATGGAGAATTGGCCCATCATTCTTCACAATTATATACTGTATACAAAAGTGTTCCCCTCCTAGTTATGAATAACATTTTTTAAATGAAATGTAAAAGGCACACGACCAATACTGTAAATCCATATTAAAAGCCCAGTTAATGTTTATGGCATTTATCACAATCATTTGCCCCTAGTTTACTAAGAATATAGTGTGTGTGTGTGTGTGTCTCACATGTAACTCAGACCGATCATGTTTCTCAAGCAGGTCCCAGAGATTCTAAAAGAGAACTTGTCAGGAGACCACTCTGTGTCTACAAATAATTTGTCTGCAAGTGAGGTAATGTTTACAATTCATGCCATTCTTCATTTTTACATTTCGGACATACTGACTGCATACCGAGACAGGAATCTGTAGCAGTCACACTGACGTGCCCAGGTCTATTAATGTTCTTGCAAATGAAAGCGGACTAATTCTATGTATGTTGCCGTCTATCCAGTTTACATTCACACATTCAAAAATCACTTTTGACATCACGTGTTGAAACATGATTTCGTTTCTTCGGGGCTTGTTTAATACAGACATACTGTAGGGCCCCCCATTGTAGAACTTTACTGCATGCCAGGTCATTCGGTGCAAGGTTATACTGTGCGTGAATGCCGATTAGGTGCAGAAGAAGCTGTATTGGTCCAACAGAAGATTAAGTCTTTATTTGTGGATGATACCTTTTATTATGCTTCAATATACAGAGTTGCATAAGCTTTTGGGACCTGAAAGTTCTTTCCTTCCGATAGAATGTATCTGAAGAAAGTATCTGTAAGAAAGCATATGGTGGATGGATTCATGAGTTATGGAGGTTAAAGCTGTTGAAATGTAAGACGATCCCAAGAATGAGGTGTCGAAACGTTTCTGTCACCTAATATTCTTAAGTAACCTGCACCCTTGGTGGGCTAAATGTGTCATGTCACACAACATGCAGAATACTTAGATTATGACTGTATGTGCGTCAGATGTCTGAGTTTTGTATTTCCCACTTTGTACTAGTCTATAACCGGAGATACAGATCAAATGTAAAACATTTTAATAGCACTCAAAAAAGAACTGTTAGTCCAGTACTTGATAACGATTTATAATCTATATTCCTAGATTGTACGTTAATGATTTCTTTTAGAAAATATAGCTCTATTCCTGCCTTTCAGGGAGACAATGAGTGTAGTTATTTACCAGTGTTGGAAAAAGTTGTATTGTTATGTTTTTATCCCTTACTTATAAGAGATACACCATGTCCTCTATGTATTTTATATTAAAAAAGGCTATAAAAGGTTGTGATGTACAATCAGCGAAAGAGAAGATTATAGAATTACCATAGTTGTGTTGTTTCTGTCATTAATATTATGTATTAATGTATTATGTATTGATGTTTACATTTTAAACATTAAAAATCTATTGTTTAGAATGTTGTCTAACATTAGGTGGGAATAACGAATAGAATAAGCTGCTGAACAGATCTTCTTCATAGCCTTAATCCTTAGCTTGGCTGCCAAATGTACTAGCAGGTTCTGCATTTGTTGTGCACAGAATTTTACGGTATTTCCGTCTAGATAGCATTGTGCGAGAAAATGAAACAAGCGCTTTGATAAAATGTGGGAGCCCATGATGCCGGGCATTCCTGAGGGTCTCACGGCGAGATGCATTGGTTTGTCCTGACCTTAGACATCCAGACTTGTTCTAAGTTACCAGTAATGTGCCAAATCTAACACCTCGCTGTGGAGTAAACTGCAGGTGAACTATTTGGCAGCAATAAAGCAGATACATTAGCATTGGTAATGTGTTTACAGCTGCACTTTTGTGTTGTTTCAGATAATGATCACATTGCAATTCTTCACAATTTCTAGCACACTTAGAGCCCACAAGTGGCATTCCCATCCTCATCTTCACACCTCTGTGTTTATACATGTGGCACAAGAATCAGTCGCTGCTAAGGGAAAGAAGAGCACTCTTTTTTGTGTTTTGGCCTCCATAGCACAATATCATAATTACTAGACTATATGAAACACAGATGAGTAAGATTGTGTATGTACAACGATAAACATGTTTGCTTATCAGGAATAATACCGTATTTGATCCATTATAAGACGAGTTGTTTTTTTCAGAGCAAAGTGCCGGCAGCAGCGGAGGTTGTCTATGCTGTCTTATGATATGCCTTTTAACCCCCTATATGCCAGAGTGGCATAAAGAGGGTATAAGGCATTTCTGGAGGCAGAGTGGCATATAGGGGGGTATAAGGCATATCAGGAAGGCATAGTGTCAAGCCTGGGGCAGGTTGGCAAATAAAAGGAAATAAAATCATAGTATTAAATATGAAAAAAATATTTTACATTAATTAATAATTGCTAGTAAAACTTTTTTCCTATTTACTAGTAAAACCTTTTTCCTGTACCGTTGTTTTATATTTAGGCTTTTTCTTTTTTCCCTAAATGAATATTCAGATTTTGGAGGGTCGTCTTATAATCAAGCAAATATGGTCCTATTGTTTTTTATTCTAATTAATATATATATATATATATATATATCGTACTGTGTAAAAGTTTTAGGTAGATATGAAAAAATAGTTTAGAAAATAGCCATGTTAGTAGTTTATTTTTATCATTTAACAAAATGCAAAGTGAATGAACAGAATAAAAATCTAAATCAAATCAATGGTGTGACCTCCCGTTGCCTTCAGTTCTTCCTGGGACACTTGCCCGCGGTCTTTTAAAACAAAATAATTTGGCAGTTAAGTTATTCCAAACATCTCGGAGAACTAACCACAGTTCTTCTTGGGCTTTAGGACGCCTCTGTTGTTTGCCTCTTGTCATTTAATCCCAGACAGACCCAATGCTGTGGGGGCCATACCATCACCTCCAGGGCTACTTATTCCTCTTTACGCTGATGACTTTGGCTGTATGTTTGGGGTCGTTGTCATGCCGCAGAATAAATTTGAAGCCAATCAGATTCCTCCCTGATGGTATATGATGATGGATAAGTGTCTGCCTTTACTTCTCAGCATTGAGATGGGGGATGGATTTCTCACCATGTCCATCTGTTACTAATGCCAAACCGACACAAGCTACCCTCAGATTGTCTCCTTTTACGAGTAATTGCAATGTCACTTGCAATGTTTTGCCGTTCTCATCTCTGAAACACTTGATCCTTTTTAGATTCCTCCTAACAAGATTGACTATGAATACAGCGAACTCATCTTGTACCAGAGCCAAGTGATGGGAGAAGCAAGTCTGTTTCAGGAATCCTTGGATCACATTCATACTTACGAGAAGCAAATATGTGACAAACTTCAGGTAGAGGAGATTAAAGGTACAATGATCATTTATAATATATTCTCATTGATTAACATTTCAGGATAAAAACAAAACAAAACAATACTGTTGGAGTTGTACACAAGGTTCCCATATCTGCCATTTCTGTAGGATCAAATCACCTATAGTGCTACCGTGCAGTATGTGAAATGTGTAAACTCACATAAGTGACTAAATTACCGAATCAAGTTTTTACAAGCACGTAAGTGATTCCAAGCTGTCTGCAAGTGTGAAAATGACCACAAGGCCAAAGGCCCACCGGGCATTTGCCCTGGAGCAAGTACAGGCTATGGCATATCAGTTAAATGTGGTAAGAGCGCTATGTAACTGTACCCTCTATGGTAACTGTACCCTCTATGGTAGCTGTACCCTCATAGAAGCTATTACTCAAAAAGTACCACTTCACTGGTCCCTAGGTTAAACCATTTCTTGTTTCACCCACCTGTTGCAAAGATGGCCGCTTGCAGAGAGTCCAACAGGGGAGCACTAAGGTAGGTGCCACAGGTACATGGTGTCAGAAATATTACCTCCACACATGGCACCTAGGTGCCTAGTATCCAAGGCGCCCAGCAGAGTCATTGAAGGCAGCATGGACGGGTCATTGATGGGGCAGTTGCTCCAGGGCCCTGAGCTACAGGGGTTCTCCCAGCAAGGGAGGAGTGATACAATTAATGCTGGAGGCAGGAGCGTAGTGGTAAAAGCAACCTTTCTCAAGGCAGGTTAGCGGTGGTAAGGGAGAGAGTATGTATGTGTATATGTTAGCGTGAGCGTGTATGTCTAAGTGTCTGTTAGCATGAGTGTGTATGTGTTAGTATGAATGTGTATGTAAGATGAAGCACGTGGTAGCATGCAGTATTCAGTGCTTTGCATATGCAGACACAATGTAGCCACAAGCAGGCTTTAACTTGATGCACAGATTTCACTGGGCTTACAGCAGCTGTATGTCTATTTTTCATTTATTATCCTATTTATTATTGTATTAAATGTAATTATTATAGTTGTGATATTATCATATTTTAATTTTATTGATTGTATTGTGTTTGGTTTTACTATATTACTTATTATATTATTTACATTATATAATTGTAATTATTTTTTTGAAGAGAGAGATAGCAGTGTGAGCTACAAGGATTATGGGAAAGCGGATGAGGAATAGCTGTGTGTTTTTTTTATATGTATGGTGTTGGATAGTGTGTGTATGTGTAAGTACATGGTGCTTGAGTGTTTGTGTATTAGTGTGGTGTTAGCATGTGTGAGCATACGGTGTTGTGCATGTTACTCTATGGTGATAGCGTCTGCATTAGTATATGATGTTAGCATATGTGAGCATATGATTGTTAGAGTATGCGAGTCAGAGTATGATGATAATGCATGGTGTTAGCATGAGTGTGTGTGTTAGTGGGAGAGTTTGTGTTAGCTTATTCTGATGGAGTGTCTCTTAGGATGATGGTGAGGAGAAGAGAGGGGAGAAGATGTGTATGTGTGTTAGAGTGAGTACAAGTCTGTGTGTTAGTATGTGTGTGTGTGTGCACTGAAGCTTTTCTATCCTGCAAGGAGCCTGTCTCAAGATTGTGGATTGCAGAGATTTTGGTGTTGCAGGAAAGGTAGAAGTGGGTGAAACACAGTTCTTGCGCTTAGTGATGTGACAGATAAGTTTCCGGTTTGGGGGTTCCGAGGCCACACTTGTTCTTGATCCCTGAATAACACTAGATGTTCATTTCTTTTGTTGAAAAAAACCTAGAAATTATAATTCTAAATATTTTTAAAAATTACTTAGAAACATTCTAAATATTGTATTTATCGCTGCCCAAATTGCATATGCTATGTAAACTTCAGCTGAATTATAGTTTTCTGCATATTTTGCTTCTCTGGGGGTAACTGTACATATCCAACCCACAATGGTTACGATCCAGGAAAGAAAACAGTGTTTGTGCCCAGTTCAAACATGGTTTAATTACAGTTTTGATGATGACTCAACATAGAGGGCTGCCGTCCTAACCAGGAATTCATGGCACAATCTGCTCTGTGTTGTGTGTCACTGAACCATATCATTCCACCATTAACAACCCACACTAATTGTTGATGAGGTCATGGGAATAATTCTAGATGCTAACTGAAAAGTAATGAGATGCACAGATCTTAATTAAAATTATTGAAATGAGGCAACATAAGGTTCTGTACCGGTGTTTCATTTCACCAGCTGTTTTCATTTGGAATACTTGGTGTACTTTAACATACATTCTTTTTTTTTTTTTAGGAACTGTTGCTTTAATACGTACTGTACTGTTACAGAATGAGCACTTACAATCTATTAATCCTATCTTTAAATCTCTATATATAAATCTGTATTCAACGATAAATCATATCACTAGCAGCTAACTTACTGCTAGTAGTTGTACGAAAACCATGTACAACTACCACAAAAAATAAATACTTTCCTTAATCCAGTCTTTTTTTTTTTTTTTTTACAAAAATAGAAAATAGTGTATATTCAGTGCCAGGGAATATTGTTACATGTATGAACATGGGCACAAAAGAAAGCCCTACATGTCATGAATATACAAATTGTGGGGTAAACTGAAATAGAGAAATTACAGTTATGATATGGCGGGAATGTCAAGTATAAAAAAGGCTGCAGTTACTGCAGGGTTGTTTGCTTTATATCAGACCTGTACACATCAGGGGTGCAGTCTGCCATGTTATTTACATCAAGCTGTCATTGAATGGTTTCTATGAGACATTGTCTCTGTACACTGCAATGACGCAGCTGAGTCTGACCTAACGTAGTCTTAATGGTTTACGAAGATATTTTTACCAAAGGTCTCCAGCTGAAAATGTACACTGACAATCAACATGTAAACAAGATGCGTGTCTATTTGTAAACAGTACATAACACGGACAGAACGTTCCTAGGTATAAAAAAATACTTATTTTAACTCTGGACAATTAATCCTTAAATGCTTTTGGTGCCAAAGTTGGCCTCAATGTATTATGAGAGGCAGTAGGTTTCAGACATACCCGTGAGCCATGTAATTCCAACTAGAGAGTTCTTTACTTAAACTTGTATGTTTCTGATAGCTGCCATTTAAAAGAATGTTAAAAAATGGGGTGGGTGGTGTGAGGAATGAGGTGGAGGAATGAAGGGGAAAATATAGGGAAGTGAGGGAATGTGAATTAAAGTGGTGACATGGAAAACAAACAGGTTTGGAAGGGGTGGTTTGGTTGACATGGGAATTATAGAAACTGGAGAGATGAAACTAGGTGATGAATTGAAGACTTGGTGGGATTACCGTAATCGGTAAAACATTAAGAAGGAAGAGAACATCTTGGAGTATTAATGGAGGAAATAGGGGCAGCTGGGGAGATGACAGGCAATGGTCTAAAAAAGGAGGATGAATGATAGTGGAAGAGAAGTGGACTGATAGTATTTCGACAGAGAGAAATAGATAGTGATGCAAACCAAACCAAAATAAAAAGAGGAATCAACTATTTTTAGTTTTATTGGAAATACTAAGTCACTTTATTAAATTTTCCACTTCACCTTTTCTCAAACATTCACTGAAACTCTATGACATCAAACGCATTATCTGAGAAATCGGGCAGCAGAATGAGGTAACCCATTGGGCAACATGGAGCTTTCCAGCAGCCATGATCCTAGCTGTCGGAGGACTATATGATGTTATTCAACAAATGGAGAGCTGCACACCATCTACAGGGATCATGAGATAAAGCGCAAGATAGGAAAGGCAAACCTTACCCACCCTGTTTTAAGAGGGGAAGAAAACTCAGTCCCACGGAGAACTCATTTCTAAGAACGCAACTGCTAGAAAATAGGGGTTTTTCTCTATGGTTCTTAACATACCGCACTATGAGCTATTTGATACTCTTGTTTTATTCAAAGTGCTACATGGAAGTTAAGACACTGAAAGGTAAGTGTCACATTTACACGCTTACACTTATATGGGCACACTCGCCTTTGTCACAGAAATGTTATTTCCCTGGAGTTCACCAAAAATCCAATGGCAAAACTCCCAGTGACATCTATACAACATAATCGCACATTTCCTGCCATAGCATTAGCGATCAAGTTAAACAAATTAACCGAAAATAAGAGGATTTCACTTGTAAATCCAGATCACATGAATAAATTGGGACCGCAGCGCGCAGGTTCTTACACAACAACTTAAAGTTATGTAATTGTTTTCCAGAGACTCACAACCATTTCATTAATCATATCATCAGAGCATCAGTGGAAATTGTTTAAATTAATTCATTATATAGATCATATGTCATTTATATATTATATATAACATTTTACAGACCAGGAAACCACTATAGAGGAAATTCGAAAAAGGGGTTTTTTTCTAAACCATCACACCTTATATATTATTTGCTAATGATCTACTTTTCAGGACACTTGATGCTTGAAGTGGTCCTGACATCAATAAAGTATGAAAGACTTTACGTCACATTAACATTTAATAACTTTGCACTTACGTTTCTTGGATGGGTTAGATGAGATCCTGAGTCATTATGTGATAGTACAAAGGGGATGAAACCTACAGGTAGTGTTTAATGTGGATTAACATCAGGTTTGGTTTTGGTTAATTTACCTAAAATTAAACTATTCTAGTAGCAGGAAAGAAATATTGGACATTTCTGATACCATCAATAATAAACCAGATGTACTGAGAAGGGTAATAACTTCCCATAAAGGGGCAAAGCAGAGAACAAATGCAAAACATACTAACTAATGTTTTGTATTACCTCTTGGGCAAGCAATTCATTGTCAACGGACGCACTGCTTAGCTGCCTGCCACAGAAAGGATTTGACTCAAAATCATCAATTGTACCAAATCCTGCAAGAAAAATAATTACACCAAAAAGCCACGTAGACAAATTATTCTGATGGCATCATACAAATTATGAATATGTTTCCTGTTCATTTCCCCCCTGTGTAATTATTCTAGCTGATGACTTAAAACTTGACTGTTGCTGCACAGAGTATGTAACTTGAGAAATGGCTCTCTTTCCACCCAGAATTTACCAAGGGTGTATCCCTAATAGTCACACGCATTCGGGTTTTAAATACACAGAATAAGGGATACAAATCTTAACTGTTCAATTATAATACAATTTCCTTTATGAAATATGGAAAACAATCACATTGAAGCAATAAGTTAGCAAACAGGCCACCGTTTTTGGATATCCCAGCTTGAGCAGGCGCACCTCAGCCGTGATTTAGATGGAAAGGGCTACATTTAAGTGGCATTGTGCGGTTTCAAGCTGTCACGTCTAACAAACACATCACAACTAAACACCCTGGATAAAAAGGGTATTTAACTGAAAAGGGTATTTAATTGTGTTAAAAAATAGTTTGCAGGTACTAGAGAACAGCTAGTTGACAAAAGGAAACATGAAACATCTACCGATGCTGCAAATCACGGAAGAAGACAATAGTAGATCAATAGTAATCATCTTATTTACTAAAAAGTTTTAAAGCAACAAACACATTCATAAACCACAGACTGCATCAAATCCTAACTTATGTTTTAGTGAGCTTATCAGTCATATGTTTGACACTGCATGGATTTGCACAAGCAGAAAGTGCAGTATGAAAGGGTATAGTATGGGCTCTACAGTGTATAACACTGGAAATTGGAGGGTTATTGTGTTGTGCTGAAGGAAACAGAAACGAGCCGTTGCTCTTAGAAAGGATTTATTTATTAAACCCTGATCACAAGAATAATTAGTAGCAGAGGCTTTGCAACAATGCAAACCATTACAAAGGTTGTTACACAAATATGAACAGGGTTTCTCTGCCGAGTAAATAAACGAGTACTCGTAGTTTCTCTAGTTTCTAGCTGTCAAGACCTCGGAGGTCCATTCTTGAGATTTAATGTAAAAGGAGACCTCTGAGGTCTTGAAAGCTTGTGTGACTCTACATCTTACTTTATGAATATTTGTCCACTGGATGACATGGCAAACCTCTTTAGATTACCTTTTGGAAGCAATATAATAAGATTCTTCTTTTGTGTCTGTAGTGCAAAGAAATGGTTTGTGAATATTGGACAAAATCATTAACCCTTTTAGGAGCAAGCCAAACAAGGGAATTACAAAATCTGTCAGCGCAGGTTAAGTTCCTCTGAAGGACAGGCAACAGAAATATATTTCTTTGTAAATGTTCATAAAGGGAAACTGCATGGTAACGTTTAAATCGTTTGCTGTGCTGGGGAAAATATTTTTTCTATACAATAAACATGAAAGGACCTCTCTGCTGCCACCTAGTGGCTGCCCCATTCATACACAGCTACGACCTGGCAAACTGCCGGCATTATTATTTTTATTTATTGTTTTATATAGTGCCATTAAATTCCGTAGCGCTGTACCAGTGGGTGGACAGGACACAACAAGTAGTATATAAACGTAACAATTTAACTAACAGAAAGAACAGGTGAGGAGGGCCCTGCTCAAATGAGCTTACAATCTAGAGCATTAATATACATCATGTCTCTAACTGCAAAAGGTGGCTACGGCTAGCTTACACAGCATTGCGTGTACATTTCTACAGTGCTCAGGTCACAAGAGGGAGCTTTCCCACTCTCAGCTACCTAGAAAAACCCTATAAATAAGTATTATATACTAAATATACTAGCACCCAAAATTATTCATCTCAGGTATGATTCAAGTACAGCCAATATATAATCCAATAGTGCACTGGAAATAAATTACAGGAAAAAAAAACCATTTCAAGGCCTGTTGTACATTTACTGCATTTGCCCAAACTAAATAACCAGACACAAGAAGGACATAAAACATAAAGACACAAACAGCCACCAGTGCTTAGAAAGAGCATCATATTTGATGGACTATCTCTTAGCTCAAAACTAAACATCTTAAAGGCAACAGTTAAATTACAAGACAAAACTGTGATTTCAGAGGAGGTAAACCATCAGGCAATGTATTAGTGTGCTCCCTGCATGGGTGTCGATATGTCATTAAAAATACTTCTGCTCAATGCTTTTAAAATCCAGGTTCCCCATCTCACCCCACAAAAATATTAAAAAAAGCTACTTTTAGCTACTAGAACTGCTACATTTGATGTAAGGTATTGTCACCATTCTGTCTATAGCTGAAACATTCTAGGAAAGCGTTTGCCTCATTTCAATCGTATTGCTAAAGAAGGAACATTTCACTGATGCCTTCAGAAAAATACTTCAAACTGTGCAGAAGTTGACAGAAGTTGATCAGAGAAAGGATCTGTTGGCCGTTCTTCAAGAGGCTCAGAAAGGATGGAAGGCTGTGGTCAGTGAATTAGTCGCCTTCTGTTCTGCTTTGCATTTCCGAAATGCATAGGATCCCTGATTAGAGTCCTAAGTGCTGCATTTCATTGCACAGCACATTGTGGTTAAGATGAGAATGGTTTATTGCCGTGGTCCCACAGTCTCCTTCGTTTGATGACAGCATAAAAGCCGGTGTAAGCGGGAATAGTTTGTGGCAGGCTGCTCGGTACTCCTCGTACTGTGTGTTGCAGCTCCCGAAGCTGCCATCCATTAGTGCCTCCAAGACTTTAGTCAGACTCTGTACAAAAGAAAAGGAAGACAATCATTGAGTTACATGAGAGGCAACAGACTGCATATGAATAACATTATTTGACACTTATCACAGAGGCCAGGATGATGGCTTACATGGACTCCCCAGGCACTGAGGACTATGCTTCTCATGATGCCTAACCAGCCATATCTGGCTTTCCGGGCCACCCAAAATTCAATGTATCATCTTAGTCAAGCGAGGGATGCAATTTATTAAAACAAAACTGTCCAAAGTTAAAATAAATACACCCACCTCCATGCTATGGATGTATGTTCAATTCCTTGTTAAAAAAATACAAACAGACACTTGGGCAAATTGTTGCCTTCCAGCTGACTCTTAACATCACATACAGCCAACCAGTCACTTTGTATTTTGTTGATGTTTTTTTTTTAATTTCCCTAAAAATATTAGCAGTTAAGAACATTATAGAAAGGTACAACCTGATTCACACTTTCTAAAAACCCATTTTAAGGCAAGAGCACAAATCCGAGTAATAAAGCTGAGCCTTTCTCTTGCTTTCTGTTCAATGTGACTGCCCTCTTGTGGTAAGTGTAGGAAGCACACGGGCTGGTCATTCACCACATTCAGCATGTGCTGGAGACATGGAGATTTCAGCACTCTGCTATCACTCTACACATTTCCACAATTTCCAGTTCAATCCATGTATGTAGATAGAGAAACAGATATGACTGCCAGCAGGAAAATATATAAAAAAAACTAAACTGTTTATAACTCAAGCTACAAAGAAATATAGAAATACACTCCAGATAAGAACCCATCAGTTCGGCCCATTCAGTCTTCATATATTTCCAGATGTAAAGACTCAGACCTTCATCAATCTTTGGTTTCAGCTTAGATTAAGGATAGCCATTTTCCAATCCAACAGGAGTATATGTTTCATTTAAAGACATTTTATTTCTTTTTATACCAATTACACATTCTCATATACCCACTGTCTTCTGCCAGCGACAAATATCTACTAATGGTAAATATATATATGTTGCACACAGCCTACATTTGCCTATGTGTCTCTCAAAAATAAATTGAAGACATTGCTACTTATTGAATGTTATTTTTATGCACATGTGGCTGTACTGGCAAAAGCTGAAAGTATTCACAAATAAGTAAGTATTCACTTACCTGAACATTCCTATCAATTAAGGAATCACCCAGCTCCATAGCAATAGCAATTGCTTTCTCTTGCCTAGACTTGTCCAAATAATACATCATTTTTGCACCTGTAAGAAACATAGTTTTTAAGAAAACGTCTAAATTTACGGGCATTGATGCAAAACAGTTGGATGATACCATTTCTTAATAGCACATTAACAATGGAGCAAAGGGCCATTTGCAGGAGAGGAGAATATTTGTATCTCACTCTTAGCCAGAAGGTCTGGGGTGGCTCTGCATGACGTAAAGATATCATTTCTTAAAAACGTCACTATGCACGGCTATCTCAAGCCTTCGCACAACAAGCTCATCGGGTTTATCATTAATTATTCATAATGGTATCAGTGAGTTAAAATGTTCAACACTCCTGCAAACCCCAACCTGAGTGAATAAACCCATACCATTATCCACATACGGCATGTCTATGTAAAAGCACATGGAAAGGAGAAATATATCTGCTTCCATGGCTTATATATAAACATTTCCATTAATACTTAATTCTCCGATTGACCATTCAGATAGCAATTCTAACTTTCTTCCATCTTTGTGGGAGTAAAAACTTGTTGTGAATAATGGTCCCCTAGTTTTGTCTACATTTCCCCTCCATAACTATTAATTACTTACAGGAGTGTTAGTAGGATCGTTAGAAAACCATCACACAAAAACGGTATACCTGACAACAAATGCTGAATGGAGGTAGAATTGTTCTTGAGAAACTGCTCATTAAAACTTGTCATGTTCTTGTTAACGAAGATACTTTTCATTTCTTGAACTAGGACTTTGTTGACGATGCCTGGGAGATTTCTGTGATCAGAAACTAAAGGGCACATAAAGTGATGAGAAACAATCACAGCAGCTGTAAAATATGTATTTGTGTGAAGCAAGGAGAGTTAACATAGCAGGTGCTTTGCAATATATATATATATATATATATATATATAATATATATTAATATATAAACAGTATTTAGTGTGAATGTTTATCATTACTTTAGATAATTTACCAGATTTTGAGAACCGTATTAAACACTCGTGGAGCCAGGGGTTGTTCCGATCGATGGAAAAAGCTCTTTTGATGGCCTGTAACATCAGGAGAAATTTTCCTGTATTAGTGAAGGAAGGAAAACAAATATGATTACTGTTTATTCTTCCATTTTTTAAACAGCAGAGAAAGAACTGAATGCTGCACATGCCCCATACTATACCAAACTAAAATGTAAAACTCCTAAGAAATCTCGAAGATTATGCAAAACATAAAATAAAACCACCTAAAACGCTACTATACCCTGGCTTCTAAAAAAAGTAAGCTGGCTTCTTAAAGAAATTCTGGCTAAATGATTTATATATTTGTCCAGTCCAGATACTAAATATTCTTAAACCACTGTTTCTTAGCTTTCTGAATTAAGAGTAGTCAGATAGGAGAATGTTAAGAACCAACAGGAGGTATTAATAACATGCAATTCCAGTCCATTGTTTGAAAAGTTGCCCTATCATCATAGCAAAAATGTTATGTGTCTGTAGTTTTTATACATAACCCCCATAGTTCTAGAAAGCAGTGGAAGTTTCCAAGGGTAACTCTTAGTAAATGAGGGGAGTCATTGCCTCTGTATCTCTGGATGTAAAAAGCAAACATGTGCAAATGGACCGAAAACGATTCAGTTCTTTTTTTGCTCATTTGTAATTCGGGAACAAAACTTGTTGCCCATTGCCCTCATTCACTCTAATTCACTCTCTCACACTCTCATTCTCTCTGCATGATCTCATTCTTTATCTTCTATTTTATCTGTTTTGTCTTTTCACTTTTATTCTTTTTGACCTATGGTGAACTTTTGCCAAAATATGGTGCTTTCGGTGACATCCCCCTCTGATTGGAGCACTGCACGAGAGGACATCAGTGCCTCCATTTTAGCAGAAGTTTGCACCAGGTAACGTTCACGAAAATGCGGGCAAAGATAGAAGATAAAAGAGAGATGCAGAAGCGAAAGTGGTCGGCAGAGAAGGTAGGGAAACATTTAGAGGGCATGAGAGAGACTGAATGAGAGAGTGCGAGAGATCAAGTGCAATAGTGTGAAAGAGCCTGCAATTTTGGGAGGAAAATTCTGAGCTTTTAGCTTAGTTTTTGTCCGATTCGTGAAGGGTCTGGCCTCGTTGTTATGGCTTCCTCCGAATCACAGAATTTGCCAAAATTTGCCACTGTTGCAATTCGTACAAATTCGAATTTAAAGTCTAGTAAAAAGGACGCTCAAACGGAAATCACTAATACAAAAACTGCAAAGTAAAAAAAAATGAATTTACCTTTTCTAAAGTATATCTCAAATGCCAGTAAGTGTGTGTATATGTTTTTTGCAGCAAGACTTTTCAATGGTGTAAGAAACTTGATTGCTTCTTCAAGGGGGTTTTCCACCTGCATTAAACAAAAATGACATATTTATATTATGTTAATGTTATCAATGCTTTAATTCTGATCTTGTGTTTATTCATCCCGTTTTATAAACTGCTTATTTATTCATTTAGTAGAGTGCGTGAACCGCAAACAAGCCAGGTATTCTATGTATGCATGCCTGAAAGCAAGTCGTTTAATAAACACATGTGCTCAGCCTGAGATATCGAAAAATCGGGCCTTTTTTTGGCCCTAATGGACTGGACTTGTGCACCCCTCATATAGCATCAAACAACCATTGTAGCCCTATTTTAATGTACTCTTTTGCATGCCGTCTATTTTTTATTGACATACAATTTTGGCATATTCCAAGGCATTTATTCTTTTTGTTATTAAGTTGGAAAATGAAAGTTCTGTCTTATTTTCCTCTTCCTCCCTCTTACTGCTTGTACTGAAAGCATGAAGTGTACTTAAGTATACACTCACACTGAAGTCATTGATGATCAAGTAGAACATGTAATTGTCTGCCCCCACTCCCATTTATTTGATAAATGTATTTAAGTATAAATCCTAGTAACACTCTCTGGTTTCAGTAGAGAGGAGGTAAGCGAGAGATGTCACCTTTTCTTACCACTAGTATAACCATAACGAAAGAATGCATTGGAGTCCATGCAAAATGGGCTCCAATATCCATAAAAAAGAAAACCAAGTCTGGGGAATAAACAGTAATATGTTGTTCTCAAACTATGGCTCTGACATATGGTCTATTTCAGGTAATAAATAAAATGACATTTCAGATGAAATCAATGTTAACTGAGGTTTTAGTTACTCTCGTTTAGTCGGACATACATGCATTCATTCATGCCCACTATGCATTTGATGTGATCCCAAAAAAGTTGTTCTCATTCAAATGCAGCCTAAGAAATATACTGTCATGTTGCATATCAGACTGTTGGGTTTTGGCCACCACGGATCGGCTTGCAGGCTAGTCTGGAACACAGGGTATTAGTTTAGGCAGTATTGGTGGCTAAGGTCTCGCTTTCATCTGTTCCTCAGTTCTTCCAGAAAGCCCATTAACCTTCAGAGGTCTGCAGCCGCCAGAATAAATACAATTAGCAAAATCAGAAGCCAACTCATAGAAAATTGGGCAGAAACAGAAAAGCTAAAAGGCTTACTCTGCTTTCACGGGGCATCTGGATCTCACATCTATTCCCGTAAAACTTTACAACGTAGATTACATATATTAAGAACTAAAATTCCACACGGTACACCATAAACATAATAAAAAATGATATTCCTTCTCCTTCCTTTATACCTCCTCTCACCCCCCCCTTTTTTTCCCTCCTCCCTACCGCTATACCCATAGGCATGGTTTGGGGGCCACCTTTTGATTGTCCCCCCCGCGGAGATATTAAGTTCCATACCACAGCTTACAGGGGCCACTGCAGTTACGGGTTATGCTCCCCTGAAATACGGGGACCAATTACAGTGGGGCGCACCGTCAGAGTGAGGAGGGGTTAGGATGACACACAACTAGGGGGGAGGAAACCAAAGTCATGTGTAACCCCACCCCCAATTGTACATGCTTCCAGAACATTTATGGTAACTCAATGCTGTGGTCCTGTGCTGAACCGCTGCCTTACTTTTTCCCTCCCCTCTTTTTTGCTGTACCCTTTGTTGGAAAATCAATAAACTTAAAAAAAGAGAAACAACAATACATCAATTGTGCAGATATTAAACCATCGCGCATGATGATCAAAACATATATGCATATAAAATCCCTTATTAAATACAGATACACAAAAGAGGTACAAATTTTCCATTTTAAGTTTTTAAATGTGTAAAAAAAATAGATTCGTAAAGTTTGAAGTGATAACCCCAAAAAACTCTTAATGACTAACAGAACTCATCTGGAATGTATTCCTGTAATAATAATCATAATAAATGTAATACAGTATGAGGGTGAGGGCAGGTGCTCGCTGGCAGACTGCCACAAAATAATCCAAAGCACTTTAGTCCAGAGCCTGACAAAGTTTGTGTAGAAGTTAGGAGCCAGAGAGAAAAGCCAGCTTGCTATTATTTAATAGCCAAAAAGAGGTACAACAATAGAGATCAACAGAATACAGCACACAAAGTTGGTAGCCCAATCTAAAAAAAATCTAGTAGCTATTGCTACCTGACTCCTGGGGTATGTCAAGCCCTGCTCTAGTCTATCTTTACACACAACAGCAATGAGAACCTTTTTAGGACTAAGAGATACACTTTAAAAGATACACATGTGGGTCCTGGACTATTGCACCTTCATACCAGTTTTTTATTTCTCTTTCAGATCAGTACAAACTAAATGTACTATTTAATAAACACTATGTCATCAGGGGGTGATGCAAAACATGCCAAGTCAAGAGCACCTGATTAGTTTGAGAGGTTCACATCAGTAAAGTAATGTTGCTTTTTTTCTTTTTGCACAGAGTCATTCATTCTGTAACTGCCCCTGTCGCAGATACACCTACCCTTTCCAGTTTCTCAGGAAGTAATTCCTCCCTCGGCCTGCTTGTTTCTTCTTCTTCATCATCTCGCTTCTTCTTTTGGTTCTTCTGCTGGCGCTCCCTCTCTGCATGTTTCCTTTCCTCCTCCAGTTTGGCCTTTTTCTGAGCCCTCCTTTGTTTGCTTAACATCTTCTTTAATTCATTTGCAGAGAGGTTTTCTAAACATCCAAGATGAGAAAAAAAAACATCACAAATAACATTATGAGCCGGGTCAATACAAGATATTATATACAGCTAACCAGCATTCAGTTCATGCCATCTGTGATGTTTACCTGAATTGACCTCCTGCTCCTTGCTTTCATGGGTTAGTGGATTTTCATGGAGTTTCAAGTAGATTCCAATGGCAACCTCCGCAGCTTTAAAATAGAAAGTGTGCCTGCGCAGAACATCTTCTAATCGCAAAAGATCGACGTAAGCACGCAGGGTCATTTTCCTCATGCAATATGTATGGAAGTCAAACTGATCATCAGTGATTTCAAAAAAATGCTAAAAATCAAATTAGAGACAGAATTCTAACAGTGCCTCAAAAAGGATTATATTGTTCTCTTAAAGCAAACAGAGCTAAACGTTACATTCAAAGCAAAGATTGATGAAGTCACTGTGGTCCTGGTCAGCTTAGAAAGTAGCAAATGTCTGATCAAAAACACCAAACTAGATAGTATCCACTGATAGTGTCACTAAATCTAAAAACTTTTGAAGATAATTATATTTTTATAAATGTACTAGTACTTTGGACGTTTAATGCAGCTTTCTTGTATCTTGTATTCCATCTGAAGAAGTGACCTCTAAGGTCCAGAAAGTGTACGTAATATTTTTACTATTTATTAATATTATTATGATTATAATGTATTACTATTTATTATTAAAAACAATATTTTTTCTATACTGGTTCAATAAAGGGGATCAACTTCCACTAAAAAGACTCCTAAGAACCAACAATGTTGTGCAAGCAGACAGCATACATACGCTCCTCTAATGAGATTCCTGCTTTCAACCTAGATCAGCTAGGGGTCTTGTAAGAAAAATGGTGTTTCTCACAGCACAAGTAGCAACAAAGCATTGATGGTTCTGCTAATAGCGTGCACCAAAATCAAGCGTGCACCAAAAAAAACCTTGTTGGTACCAGCATGCAATCTTTTTTTTTGTACTCACCCTTTCAATTTCATGGCATTTCTTCAGCGCCTCGCCATATTTGCCCTGTCTCCGGTAGGCTGCGGCACATTCTGTCTGGAACCACATGCACTGCATTTCGTTCAGATTCTCCATTGCAGGTGTTCCTTCCTGAAACAGAGAAAACATCATCTAACATGATCTAGCAACGCTTTTTCCCTAAACGAGTTTGCATGCAAGAAGGAAAAGTAATTCACTGCACAGTCAAACGGGCAGCACAATGTAAAAGGGCGATACATATTAAACAACAACTTTAAAATATCATGTTTTTAGGATAATAATAAGATAGGAGAAGAATATACCAACATTTATTTAGTTGCTCCCTATATGTCTTCAACTAGCACGTCACAATATTACTTATGTCCAGAATGTTTACATAAGAAAAAATGACAATAGTTTTAAAAAGTTGTTTTTAGGCTTAAAATTTGATGGGAAAGGTACTGCAGCAAAAAAAAATACAATGACATTTCTGTGCTCATATAAAATCCAGGTAATACAATGTTAAAAAAGCTTTACAAAAGCATTTGATTATCCAAACATTTGCAAGATGCAAACGCAGTAATGGTGTAAGACTTACTCTTGTGAATTTTGAGCACATTTCCTCTGCTTCTTGAATCATATTGGCTCTTAGCATGTACTTAGCGCATTTCGAGTTGATGAAGCGATCTGCAGTGTCCAAAGACTGGGCCTCATCCATCCACTTGGCAGCTTCTTTTAGATTACCTATATGCTGGGTTCACACAAGTAGTAACAATCCAAAATGATTAATGTATCTGCATAGCACAGCACCATCAAAACAGAACGTTTATAAACAAGCCCACGATATAAACGTTGACCCACACACTCACCACACTTTCATTATAAAGCACGGTCGCATGTTTTAGGCTCCTCTTACTGCATGTTTTAGGCTCCTCTTACTGCTTCACGGTTGCGTTTCGTGAAGTTACTTTATCTATGGACATATGTGTTCGATATTGGCAGTTCTCCATGGGGGTCTCTTACCTTGTAGATCTTCGCTTTCACGTAGAAGAGTTCTATTAACGTTGGCGTGCTAGCAACAGCA
Source organism: Spea multiplicata (assembly GCA_009364415.1). Classification (NCBI taxonomy): domain Eukaryota; kingdom Metazoa; phylum Chordata; class Amphibia; order Anura; family Pelobatidae; genus Spea; species Spea multiplicata. The sequence goes on from VKOC01014829.1 coordinate 117,022, forward strand.
GAGTTGATATATTCCAAGGCAAGAGACCAGTGATCAAGTTTATCAAAGTGCTGTGCTAAGAAGTACCGAACCCAAAGCAGTGTAGTAGGTGGCTCTTTCTCTCTGTTATCTAAAAAATATGAAGAAAAAACACAACAGGAGTGATGTATAAAATATTGACCTTGTGTGTCCTGTACAGAAGACATACTGTATATCTTAACAAAAGAGAGAGATGGGAATACCCAACATCCAAAAAAAACAATTGAGGCTCCTACTATCTAGGGAGGAAAACAGTGGAGAAATCCAGTGGAGAAAACAGTGGGAAAACTAATGGCACCACCTGCAAAATATTCCAAGGGTGCTGCATAAACATTCAATAGCATTTTTTTTAAAAGGCTGCTTTTTAAAGCCCTTTTCTTGCATACATTTTAGATTTTAGATTTTAAGAGCATTTAAAGTCTTCTGCCAAGTGACAAAAGAGGAAATATAGCGATCCTGATGGAAACCAGCATGATTTACCAGACACATAATCGCTTTTAATATGTTAAAAAGCTATGAACAGTCTTTATTCATCTAATCCTTGATCAATAAAGTAACAGGCAGGTGAAGGCTGAAAGGAAAAAAAACTCAAAAACCTACCTTCTAAGCTAAACATGTTACAGGCTTTCAATGAGGTCTCGTAACCCACTACAAGCTCTTGTATGATTAAGACCTTTAGAAATAAGGGGAAGAAAAGCATAATTTTATCAAATTTGTAGATACAATGGAATCGGTCTTAATGTTTTAAGTAGTCTAAAACTACTGCGTACCTTTTCTGAATTGTGATACAATGATTTCAGGGTGGTAAACAAAGGCGGACATCCTTTGCTAAAGTTGACTCTCAGAAACGTATCCATTAATTCTCTGAATCTGTCACCTAAAACACCAAAAAAAAATATTTACATGATGTAAGTCCCACTAAATAACTAAGCTGTTTTGCACGGTAATATATAACAATTTAGGGGATCTGAGACAAGGCCTGAAATGTTGTTTTATCATCACAGCAATTAATGGGGTGGCCCAATCAGAAGGAAATATAGCATTTGATTGCAGATAAGAACCATTCTGGGCTGTCCATTTGTCTTCACGTAGAGACTCGCACCTTGGTCTCATCTTAGATTCGGGATAGCTTCATGTATATCCTAAGCATGTTTAATTTCCCTCACTGCTTTAGCATCTACAACTTTTGTCATTTCAGTGAAGCACACCTAAGCCTTTGACCATCTAGTTTTAGATTATGATCTCTTGTTTTACCATTTCTCCGCCTTTGAAATAATCTTCCACCCTGTACTTTATTAAATCTCTATGTATTTAAATGTTTCTATCAGAGCCACTCTCTCTTTTCTTTCCACCAAGCTACACGTAACGAGATCCAACAGTCTTTCCTGATATTGGTATTGTAACTTAAATTGTACTTCGCTCTACAACAACAGTGCATAGCATTCAGCCAGACAATGTTTGGTGAGCAAAAAGATCATGTTTGAGGACACTTTTATGGCTACGTAAGTTACAGCGTGGTTAACCTGTACAGTGAAAATTGAGGTACAAGACCAAAAAAAGTACTGGGCAAGTACAACCACTTAAGGTCATTAGAAACAAAAAGAGGCCGAATCTTTGCGCACCGTATCATCAGCAAAAACACACAACTCACAGTTAAGACCTAATACCTGTACAGATCCTTGAGGTACCCCACGAGTAACAAGACCTTCCTTCGAATATTCTCTGCTCACTCAACCGTCACTCAACCATTACCTTATCAATTCAATTATACATCCAAACCCAAACACTGCAATCTCAATGGGTAATATACTGCTCCCCATGGTTTAATATTTAATTGCCCAGTCAAAATGACTAAATAACATTTAAGAAACATGCCAAAGGTTGCCCAATGCTAACACTCTCCACCTTGATATCAACATTGTGTACCCATGCAGGGTCAAAGCGGTTTACAAGACCCTCTACAGTTCCAAGTTTAACTTTAAACCCATCTACTACTCATTGTGCATGAAACAAAGCGTTAAAAGCATTAGACCACTTGCAATGGCTGATCCTTACCTGTAGCAAAGTTTAAAGGTAACCTTCTCGGAGAAACAGCTCTGGGGTGTCTTTTACTCATTTCTTCATATATCTCAAGTCGTTCATCTGTGGTAGACAGAATCAGAGTACAACGCTGAAGAGTAATTTCACTAAAAGATTGTAGTGTCTATCTAAACCTAAATCTACCTAATCATTTCCAACCAGGCTAACGGCTATATATATAATAAAGAGACAAAATGTATATTCCTCCTCATTTCTTCCTCCAAAACATCCCTGCTCTCTGGAAAGTTGGGCTTGATAATCTGGATAAACTCTAAAATATAGTAAACATGGAGCAACAAAACAATTACAAAGTAACAGAGAAATGATTTATTCTAAAACATGCAAAATACGCTGCAAAGGAAGCATAGTGGAACTAAAAAGTTTCCCCATTGTCTTTTGAAACATAAACCAAAGTTCCGCTTTAGATAATTCTGTCTTTTTTACAATGTGGAATATAGGTTTATGAACTAATAGCGTCATTTACCAGGCTCCAGAGCTTTCTCTAAGTTTTCGTAGTATTTCCAGTTCTCTGGGTTCCGCTCCAACAGCTCCCTGTATACCTCAGCAGCTTCTTTCCGTCTACCCAGACATAAAAACATTTCTCCTGAAAACACAAACGACAAAAATCTATCAACCAGCATACAGCATGGATCAATATATGCAAGTGAATATGGAGAATGTACAGACATAATACGACGGCCATAATAACCTGATACACACGTAGCCATAATGTTACTAAACATTTTGTTAAAGGGGCAATCACGCCATCATATGGAGGGACTATGCAGAATCCCCCATATGCATTTGCCCTTGTACTAGCCTTGCAGGAGATGTGTACAGCTGAACACTTGCCACTTCACGCATGCTCTATACTCGTCTCTGTACTAACTGTAAGTATTCCACGCTCACTCAATGAGCAGGAATAGGTAGGGTACCCCCAGGAAATGTATATCTAAATCACATGGTGAACATTATAGGTTTGCTACGTCATTATAACTTTCCTTTAAATATAACATTTACTATTATTCAAACAGGCAGAGAAGACGCCATACAGGTACACATATTATACCATATTTAACATGGAATATTGTGTTTTCTCTAGAAGGGTTGATGCATACTCTCCTCGCTTTGAGTTGGATGATGGCAAGGGAAAGTACAGGGAACATTTTACAGATTCCTACATTTACTATGTTTAGGGACAGTCTGAATATTATGTATATTTTTCGCCAACATTTACATTGCAACAGATGTACAAATCTAGAGAACAAACATTCAGAAAGACATTTACAAATCGGATGTTAAGGTTTCATACAAAATTGAAAAAACAATAGGTAAAAGTGTACATGCGCTACAACACTCTGTGGGAATCCCACTCTCCCACACTTCAACAAGATAAAAGACATGTACCTGGCTCCAGGGATAAAGAACACTGTCCTGACTTAGGGCAGTACTCCCCCTTTAAGGTGATGGACTTGAGGAAGCCCACGGGCGAATCGGAGGATTCACAGAGACACTTAAATAGAGTATAATTTATGACAGTGTTGTAATTTATGTAATAAAGTATTTATTCTACATTTTACATCACCTTTTTATATTATATTTATATACATATACTCCATACACTCTGCTGGATCCACTCTGCTGTCCATCACCTTAAAGGGGGAGTACTGCCCTAAGTCAGGAGAGTGTTCTTTATCCCTGGAACCAGGTTACAGGCTCTAGGCAAGATATCTCTATTCAAATAGAGTTGGGTGTGTGATCCCTAATCACACCAGGCGTTGATGATTTCAGTCAGTCTTTGTCTGACTCATCAGAATGTGAGGTTTTTTATACATTTCTTTTAAAAAAATGCTATATTTTATCGAACAGAGTGCGCTATTATTTATTTATTTTTTGTCATTTATTCTACATAACCCATTGGGGTGAGGTTGAGTTACGTTTATATTTACTTCTGTCGCTCCACTCACTGTTGAAAGGTTTTCATACAGTTTGGTTAGGTTTGGTTCTTTAGCCAAGGCTTAAGCACACTAGATTTGTTGATCTGTCATTAAATGACATGTCCATAGACGTTCAGGCTGTGATAGTGTTAGGGATTTATGCATCATGGTCTCCTTTTCACATACAAGTCGAATCTGCGTCTAGCAGCTAGTTACTGCTCAATTCAATCCACAATCCGTATCCCATTACTATAGCAACACTTCATGTGTTAACATTTCCACAATCAATGAGAATTTATTATAAATGATCATCATACCTTTAATCTCCTCTACCTGAAGTTTGTCACATATTTGCTTCTCGTAAGTATGAATGTGATCCAAGGATTCCTGAAACAGACTTGCTTCTCCCATCACTTGGCTCTGGTACAAGATGAGTTCGCTGTATTCATAGTCAATCTTGTTAGGAGGAATCTAAAAAGGATCAAGTGTTTCAGATATGAGAACGGCAAAACATTGCAAGTGACATTGCAATTACTCCTAAAAGGAGACAATCTGAGGGTAGCTTGTGTCGGTTTGGCATCAGTAACAGGTGGACATGGTGAGAAATTGTCCCTTTCCCCACCTACACTACTGCAGATATTTCATTAAAGGCGGCCATTTCCATCTGCAGTAGTCACTTACAACATTAACAGTGTCTACACCATATTGCTGATCCATTTGATGTTATTTTAAGAGATAAAATTTGTTTTTCATTCAAAAACAAAGACATTTCTAAGCAACCCCAAACTTTTGAATGGTAGTGTATCTGCTCAATCATCTTATAGGTTTAGCAAGTGAAGTGCTATACAATGGCTCGTAGGTAATAGGTTTGGAGCGCTTTACAACTGTGGCGACACAAAAAGCTCAATCTTGTTTTAAACCCTCAGTATGCAACTACTGGCACTGGCCATAATACATTTTTAATTTTAGTTCAACAATTATTTGTGTTTTTACTTACATGACCATGCAGGGATTATTATCAAATGGAATTAGTAAATGAGTAGATGTGAATAAAAACCTGCTGTGTCTTCCGAAATTCTTCCAGTAACTTTAAGGCCATCTCATAGTCTTTCAGCAAATGATACGCAATAGCATAGCCAATCCATGAAGCCCGCTGTGTTGGGCGCAGCTGAAGAAGTTGGTATCTGGTTTCCTACAAAAATAGGATTACTCAATACTATTATCATGACTATAGAAATACTCTCTCTGAATGAGTAACTATAGGCATAGATTTTTGATACTCATCTCGCTTATTACCTCTTTACTTCTAACCTCCTAACTGTACCTAATGGTAGCACAAAAAACTATTTTGCAAAATTATTGGAAATTCTACCCAAGCACAGTCCAAAGTGGTGTTTATACCAAAATAAGTCCAGGGCCATCTTTAACACTGGGCAAAAGGGGCAGCTCTGGGCCATAAAAGAGAAGTTGTTGTTACTGTGTACGAGCAACGCAGAGGTAAGCAGTTGATGTAAAGGGGTGTGGGAGGGTGTATGAATATGTGTGAATAAGTATACTTATTATTTTATTTTTATATAATTCTGTTTGGGGACAAGGATTGCACAGTCAAGCTATTTGGGGACAAAGATGGCAAGTCCTATGCCTCCAATGTGAGTGCTGAGCATGTTCTGTGTATGCAATCTGGCTGCCGGGGCCGGTCCAATATGTGCAACCTAGACGACTGTGTGACCTGTGCATTATTGATCTGTACCTTCAATGCTGATTTTGCATGTGATTTTCAATTGATCTATACCTGCAATACTATGTTTCAATGTGTACGTTATTTATTCATATCTGCAAATATAGGGTTTGGATGTCTTAGATGATCTATACCTGCAATGCTCTTCTTCCATGTTTCATTTATTTGACCTATACCTGAACTACATGAGTGTGCCACAGTGAAGGAGGGGACAAAGGCACTCTGGGGGCGATGACAGGGATGAAAATGAAAATAACATGCATTATGTTCAAGATTTTCTTTTCATATCAAAAGGAAAAAAGGGCACTGGAGTCGTAAGATGTTTGTTGGCTTCATCAGATGAACCCATATGCTGTTGCTGACACTGCCCTTTATTCCTTTAACTGTAAGAAAAGAAGGGTTAAACATAATACAGATTTTTCTTTAAATTGCTGCAGTTCTCCTTCAACAAAATTATATGTATATTTTCAAGGTAGGCCAGCAAAGTCCCTCTGCAGAGATATTCCCTGAACGTAAATAAGATGGTTCTGTGTCTCAAAGAAGGAATGACCGTGGACAAGAAAGGAGCTTCCTGCTGCGATTTGCAGTACTTTGCTTTCAACAGAGTGTTTGTTAACATCTGATAACAACAGAACCAGCCATGCGAGAAATTGATACATTTTTACCCTGGCACACTAGCCCTAGTGCAACGTGTCTGGGGGCGATGGGTGATTGAGAAATCAAGCTCTCCAGTGTACAACTTACTTAATGGACTGGTTGAGGACATTGTATCCCTTGTAACCATCCCACTTAGATTGTGGAGATCTGTTGCAAACCAGCACAACATCCACCATGCAGCGCCTGTGCCTCTCGTTCTCAAGCAGCAGCACTGGGGTACAGCGTCTTCAGGTATGTGCTTTAACGGCATTTCTAATGCAAAACTATTTTTTTTCTTTCTAACATTGTGTAGCGGTTTGGTTTGAGTGATATGTAGCTGTCCACCTGTGCTACCTGGCAAGAGGACTTGATTGCTCAATAGGGCGATCACCCATCACCCCCAGACACGTTGCCCTAGGGCTAGTCAGTCAAGATGAGACTATATGAATTTCTCGCACACCTGGTGGTTTACTCTTTGGATGCTGCGATCAGCACTGAGCCCAGCCATATTGTGTCAACTGTAACAGTTTGGTTGGCCAGCATGCGGACTAAAGGGGAAAACTCAGGGATTATATAGAGCCGGCCCCAGAAACATGGATAACCAAAATTTCATTTTTACAAATTTCTCATTAAATCATTTTAATAGCACTGTTCCACTAAACAGTCCTAAAAACTTGTCAAGTATATAAAAGATACAAATAAAGATACAAAAATAGTATACAGTTTAACAAAATTGTGATTTTCTTTTTTAGCATTACTTGCTAATAATAATGCAGATACTTTTGCAATCCTTAATTTACTAGTGGACAGTAAAACTCTACACATTTTTCAAGGGGATTAATACTAACAGCACAAACATATATTCATAATCCAAATCCAATCAAATCAAATTCACTCAAGGATTGACTTGAAGCTCATTTAGTAGTAATTTACAAAATATGTTCTTTAAGAGAAGAATAGGAAAACTGGTCATTGCCCATATATGGAGCCTGCATCAGGGACTATTATGACATTATGTGATGTCATAATGCACCTGCTGGGTAACAATCTAAGTGATACCCAGAAATCACTGAGTTGATGTTGTTTTGGCGAGTAGTGAGCATTGATAAATGATATACTACTGAGTTGGAAAATGTCTAAGGAGCAAAGTGAGAGGAAGAGTGACATTCCTGTGCAGATAACAGAGAGAAAGAAACCCATGCCTTTCCCACCCTGTTTTGAACTTCCTAACGGGCACATTGTACTAAAGCTGAACAAGGGTTTTGCCTACTCTAGAACATCAAAGGGCAAGAAGAGACCCGTATCTGGACTTGATGAACAAAACAGCAAGAGAAAAAGGAAGAACACTGTGTCTCAAAAGGGTACCAAACCTCGTAAAAGGAAGTTTAAGAAAACAGAGGAGAAAGAAGAGGCATGTGAGAAGAAGAAAAAGGTCTCAGCGGGGAAGAGAGATGCCGAGGAAGCTGGTTCATCGTTTCAGCATAGCGAAACGGCCCAAGCTGTCTATCCTAGGGTTAAAGCGGAGGCACCAACTTCCCTTGCGAGACTAAAATTCCTTCGGGAACTTGGAACTGGAGGCTATGGAAAGGTCCTGTTGGCATCAGATGTTAGGAAACAGAAATGGGCTGTTAAAATGGTAAAGAAGAGACACCTTGAAGAAAAGGACAAGGAAGCTTTTCGAATTGAAAGCAAAGTACTGCAAATCGCAGCAGGAAGCTCCTTTCTTGTCCACGGTCATTCCTTCTTTGAGACGCATAACCATCTCGTCTACATTATGGATTACTTCTGCGGAGGGTCTTTGCTGACCTTCCTTGAAAAGTATCGGAATCTTGACAGCCACGTTGCATCCTTTATGGCAGCAGAGATTGCCTGCGGACTACAATATCTCCATTGTCATGGCATTGTGCATCGGGACCTTAAACCTGAAAATATCCTTCTGGACAGTGACGGCCGTGTCAAAATAGCAGATTTTGGGCTTTCTGTCCTAGGCATGTCTGGGAACAAGAAAATAACTGGATGTGCTGGGACAGTGGGATATATGGCTCCCGAGATGATCCTGGGAGAACGTTATGACTCTGCTATCGACTGGTGGGCTTTTGGTGTTATATTATACGAAATGATTGTTGGAGAACACCCATTTGATAACGGTGATGATGTTCATGCATTAGACAAAGCAGTCGTGTATAATAAGCTGAACCTCCCATTGTGGCTGAGCACAGACGAACAAGACATATTAACACAATTTCTGTCTAAAAATCCATCTGTTCGGCACAGGGCGGCAGCCAACATCAGATGCCACCCCTTCTTCAAAGCAATTGACTGGAAAGAACTGGAAGCTGGCGGAGTTGCTCCCTTTCTGCACTACCTGTCACGCGATATTTCTTAGAATAGAGAATACCAGAGAAAAAAAACAGACTTATTTCAATGGTTTCTCATTTTGCTATCCGGTTCCACCGACCACCCTGCCTTCCATCTGGTGAAAGGGTTTATGGTCTAATAGCATTTTATTTAGATGTTAATCTGATCAATAAATAGAAATAAGGCAAAAATGTTTCTGTGTCATCGCTTGAAAGGTTTAGAATTTTTTAAATACTCAAATGGTACGTGATGGTGGGATAAATGTTACAAAACATACATGCATCTTTATGCACAGTCTTCCTCGCAAATATAGAATCTTTTCTTGGTGATTATACGTATATGTATGTATATGTATGTATATGTATGTATATATATATATATATATTGTGGCAAAGTAATGGAGTCTGTCTACATCAGTGGCAGGTTGGAGCGCTCGTTATTCCCGGCATGAGGGGGTTAGCTCCTGGGTGGTCAGCAGGTGGATCCAATTAACCTGCACTCAGGTGTTTAAAGGGCGGCCGTTAGAGGCATTAGTTGTCTGAGAACAGAGAGAGAGGCAGTCAAGCTGGAGGTCCTCAGACTTTATAAAGGTACGGTCCAAAAACACTGTGTTGTGCTGTTACTACTACTTTTATGACTGGGACTGGATTAGCTGGCTGGTTAGTTAGTGAGGTAAGAACCTTGTATAGTTAGTCTCCAAGATGGAGTAGGATTTGTTTTTATTTATGTACCCTGTGAAGTGCAACACTGTGGACCCTACAGCAATAAATTACATTTTGCTTTTATTCCGCTGGTGTTTGGAGTTTCTTGTTTTGATCGGGCCATCCTGCCACAAGATATATATATACCTACAGCGGACTGCAACAGAGACCATATTAAACCAATGATGGCAAACGCTTTTGGGCCAAACCAAGTTGCAGAGCTCAAAGTGACGGCACTGCATGTTAGTGGCTACCCCTGGTGTGGTGCAGTGTTTTCACCTTCCAGAAACACACAAACATATACTCGCTCACATGCATGCTTACACGCATACATATAATTCTGTTGAGGAAGAACTGCAGCAATTTGAAGTATAATCTATATTATGTTTAACCCTTTTCTCATACTTTATGGAATAAAGGGCAGTGTCAGCAGCATGGGTTACATGCCAACAAATACCTTGCAGCTCCACTGCCCTTTTCTTGCTTAAAATCTCAAAAATCTTGAACATAATGCATGTTTTTTTTCATAATCGTTTTCAAATAAACATTCATGAGCACACCTGTTGCTGTGCTATGAGCCTACAAGTCACGTGCAGCTTTTCTTTGACTTGACTTCCAACGTCAACCCAATGATGAAATGTTGCCCCCCCAAAATAAATGTCAGCCTCAAAATCATATAAACACATTACTTTCAACAGCTGATGACAGATCAGCAGTTTTCTCACCATAAAAGACGCACATAAAATGTAAATAACATTTGCTTTTAAAAATAATAAATTGCATTCTACTATTTGATTTCCACTGGAGGGGCATTGAGTATTACATATTTCCATATTATCAACAGGTCAACTGTAACAGTTCGGTAGGCCAGCATGTGGACTAAAGGGAAAAACTCAGGGATTATATAGAGCCGGCCCCAGAAACAGCGTGTACTACTATGGAATTCATGGATAACCAAAATTTCATTTTTACAAATTTCTCATTAAATTATTTTAATAGGACTGTTCCACTAAAAACTTGTAAAATATATAAAAGATACAAAAATAGTATACAGTTTAACAAAATTGTGATTTTCTTTTTTAGCATTACTTGCTAATAATAATGCAGATACTTTTGCAATCCTTAATTTACTAGTGGACAGTAAAACTCTACACATTTTTCAAGGGGATTAATACTAACAGCACAAACATATATTCATAATCCAAATCCAATCAAATCAAATTCACTCAAGGATTGACTTGAAGCTCATTTAGTAGTAATTTACAAAATATGTTCCTTAAGAGAAGAATAGGAAAACTGGTCATTGCCCACATATGGAGCCTGCATCAGGGACTATTATGACATTATGTGATGTCATAATGCACCTGCTGGGTAACAATCTAAGTGATACCCAGAAATCACTGAGTTGATGTTGTTTTGGCGAGTAGTGAGCATTGATAAATGATATACTACTGAGTTGGAAAATGTCTAAGGAGCAAAGTGAGAGGAAGAGTGACATTCCTGTGCAAATAACAGAGAGAAAGAAACCCATGCCTTTCCCACCCTGTTTTGAACTTCCTAACGGGCACATTGTACTAAAGCTGAACAAGGGTTTTGCCTACTCTAGAACATCAAAGGGCAAGAAGAGACCCGTATCTGGACTTGATGAACAAAACAGCAAGAGAAAAAGGAAGAACACTGTGTCTCAAAAGGGTACCAAACCTCGTAAAAGGAAGTTTAAGAAAACAGAGGAGAAAGAAGAGGCATGTGAGAAGAAGAGAAAGGTCTCAGCGGGGAAGAGAGATGCCGAGGAAGCTGGTTCATCGTTTCAGCATAGCGAAACGGCCCAAGCTGTCTATCCTAGGGTTAAAGCGGAGGCACCAACTTCCCTTGCGAGACTACAATTCCTTAGGGAACTTGGAACTGGAGGCTATGGAAAGGTCCTGTTGGCATCAGATGTTAGGAAACAGAAATGGGCTGTTAAAATGGTAAAGAAGAGACACCTTGAAGAAAAGGACAAGGAAGCTTTTCTAATTGAAAGCAAAGTACTGCAAATCGCAGCAGGAAGCTCCTTTCTTGTCCACGGTCATTCCTTCTTTGAGACGCATAACCATCTCGTCTACATTATGGATTACTTCTGCGGAGGGTCTTTGCTGACCTTCCTTGAAAAGTATCGGAATCTTGACAGCCACGTTGCATCCTTTATGGCAGCAGAGATTGCCTGCGGACTACAATATCTCCATTGTCATGGCATTGTGCATCGGGACCTTAAACCTGAAAATATCCTTCTGGACAGTGACGGCCGTGTCAAAATAGCAGATTTTGGGCTTTCTGTCCTAGGCATGTCTGGGAACAAGAAAATAACTGGATGTGCTGGGACAGTGGGATATATGGCTCCCGAGATGATCCTGGGAGAACGTTATGACTCTGCTATCGACTGGTGGGCTTTTGGTGTTATATTATACGAAATGATTGTTGGAGAACACCCATTTGATAACGGTGATGATGTTCATGCATTAGACAAAGCAGTCGTGTATAATAAGCTGAACCTCCCATTGTGGCTGAGCACAGACGAACAAGACATATTAACACAATTTCTGTCTAAAAATCCATCTGTTCGGCACAGGGCGGCAGCCAACATCAGATGCCACCCCTTCTTCAAAGCAATTGACTGGAAAGAACTGGAAGCTGGCGGAGTTGCTCCCTTTCTGCACTACCTGTCACGCGATATTTCTTAGAATAGAGAATACCAGAGAAAAAAAACAGACTTATTTCAATGGTTTCTCATTTTGCTATCCGGTTCCACCGACCACCCTGCCTTCCATCTGGTGAAAGGGTTTATGGTCTAATAGCATTTTATTTAGATGTTAATCTGATCAATAAATAGAAATAAGGCAAAAATGTTTCTGTGTCATCGCTTGAAAGGTTTAGAATTTTTTAAATACTCAAATGGTACGTGATGGTGGGATAAATGTTACAAAACATACATGCATCTTTATGCACAGTCTTCCTCGCAAATATAGAATCTTTTCTTGGTGATTATACGTATATGTATGTATATGTATGTATATGTATGTATATATATATATATATATTGTGGCAAAGTAATGGAGTCTGTCTACATCAGTGGCAGGTTGGAGCGCTCGTTATTCCCGGCATGAGGGGGTTAGCTCCTGGGTGGTCAGCAGGTGGATCCAATTAACCTGCACTCAGGTGTTTAAAGGGCGGCCGTTAGAGGCATTAGTTGTCTGAGAACAGAGAGAGAGGCAGTCAAGCTGGAGGTCCTCAGACTTTATAAAGGTACGGTCCAAAAACACTGTGTTGTGCTGTTACTACTACTTTTATGACTGGGACTGGATTAGCTGGCTGGTTAGTTAGTGAGGTAAGAACCTTGTATAGTTAGTCTCCAAGATGGAGTAGGATTTGTTTTTATTTATGTACCCTGTGAAGTGCAACACTGTGGACCCTACAGCAATAAATTACATTTTGCTTTTATTCCGCTGGTGTTTGGAGTTTCTTGTTTTGATCGGGCCATCCTGCCACAAGATATATATATACCTACAGCGGACTGCAACAGAGACCATATTAACCCAATGATGGCAAACGCTTTTGGGCCAAACCAAGTTGCAGAGCTCAAAGTGACGGCACTGCATGTTAGTGGCTACCCCTGGTGTGGTGCAGTGTTTTCACCTTCCAGAAACACACAAACATATACTCGCTCACATGCATGCTTACACGCATACATATAATTCTGTTGAGGAAGAACTGCAGCAATTTGAAGTATAATCTATATTATGTTTAACCCTTTTCTCATACTTTATGGAATAAAGGGCAGTGTCAGCAGCATGGGTTACATGCCAACAAATACCTTGCAGCTCCACTGCCCTTTTCTTGCTTAAAATCTCAAAAATCTTGAACATAATGCATGTTTTTTTTCATAATCGTTTTCAAATAAACATTCATGAGCACACCTGTTGCTGTGCTATGAGCCTACAAGTCACGTGCAGCTTTTCTTTGACTTGACTTCCAACGTCAACCCAATGATGAAATGTTGCCCCCCCAAAATAAATGTCAGCCTCAAAATCATATAAACACATTACTTTCAACAGCTGATGACAGATCAGCAGTTTTCTCACCATAAAAGACGCACATAAAATGTAAATAACATTTGCTTTTAAAAATAATAAATTGCATTCTACTATTTGATTTCCACTGGAGGGGCATTGAGTATTACATATTTCCATATTATCAACAGGTCAACTGTAACAGTTCGGTAGGCCAGCATGTGGACTAAAGGGAAAAACTCAGGGATTATATAGAGCCGGCCCCAGAAACAGCGTGTACTACTATGGAATTCATGGATAACCAAAATTTCATTTTTACAAATTTCTCATTAAATTATTTTAATAGGACTGTTCCACTAAAAACTTGTAAAATATATAAAAGATACAAATAAAGATACAAAAATAGTATACAGTTTAACAAAATTGTGATTTTCTTTTTTAGCATTACTTGCTAATAATAATGCAGATACTTTTGCAATCCTTAATTTACTAGTGGACAGTAAAACTCTACACATTTTTCAAGGGGATTAATACTAACAGCACAAACATATATTCATAATCCAAATCCAATCAAATCAAATTCACTCAAGGATTGACTTGAAGCTCATTTAGTAGTAATTTACAAAATATGTTCTTTAAGAGAAGAATAGGAAAACTGGTCATTGCCCATATATGGAGCCTGCATCAGGGACTATTATGACATTATGTGATGTCATAATGCACCTGCTGGGTAACAATCTAAGTGATACCCAGAAATCACTGAGTTGATGTTGTTTTGGCGAGTAGTGAGCATTGATAAATGATATACTACTGAGTTGGAAAATGTCTAAGGAGCAAAGTGAGAGGAAGAGTGACATTCCTGTGCAGATAACAGAGAGAAAGAAACCCATGCCTTTCCCACCCTGTTTTGAACTTCCTAACGGGCACATTGTACTAAAGCTGAACAAGGGTTTTGCCTACTCTAGAACATCAAAGGGCAAGAAGAGACCCGTATCTGGACTTGATGAACAAAACAGCAAGAGAAAAAGGAAGAACACTGTGTCTCAAAAGGGTACCAAACCTCGTAAAAGGAAGTTTAAGAAAACAGAGGAGAAAGAAGAGGCATGTGAGAAGAAGAAAAAGGTCTCAGCGGGGAAGAGAGATGCCGAGGAAGCTGGTTCATCGTTTCAGCATAGCGAAACGGCCCAAGCTGTCTATCCTAGGGTTAAAGCGGAGGCACCAACTTCCCTTGCGAGACTAAAATTCCTTCGGGAACTTGGAACTGGAGGCTATGGAAAGGTCCTGTTGGCATCAGATGTTAGGAAACAGAAATGGGCTGTTAAAATGGTAAAGAAGAGACACCTTGAAGAAAAGGACAAGGAAGCTTTTCTAATTGAAAGCAAAGTACTGCAAATCGCAGCAGGAAGCTCCTTTCTTGTCCACGGTCATTCCTTCTTTGAGACGCATAACCATCTCGTCTACATTATGGATTACTTCTGCGGAGGGTCTTTGCTGACCTTCCTTGAAAAGTATCGGAATCTTGACAGCCACGTTGCATCCTTTATGGCAGCAGAGATTGCCTGCGGACTACAATATCTCCATTGTCATGGCATTGTGCATCGGGACCTTAAACCTGAAAATATCCTTCTGGACAGTGACGGCCGTGTCAAAATAGCAGATTTTGGGCTTTCTGTCCTAGGCATGTCTGGGAACAAGAAAATAACTGGATGTGCTGGGACAGTGGGATATATGGCTCCCGAGATGATCCTGGGAGAACGTTATGACTCTGCTATCGACTGGTGGGCTTTTGGTGTTATATTATACGAAATGATTGTTGGAGAACACCCATTTGATAACGGTGATGATGTTCATGCATTAGACAAAGCAGTCGTGTATAATAAGCTGAACCTCCCATTGTGGCTGAGCACAGACGAACAAGACATATTAACACAATTTCTGTCTAAAAATCCATCTGTTCGGCACAGGGCGGCAGCCAACATCAGATGCCACCCCTTCTTCAAAGCAATTGACTGGAAAGAACTGGAAGCTGGCGGAGTTGCTCCCTTTCTGCACTACCTGTCACGCGATATTTCTTAGAATAGAGAATACCAGAGAAAAAAAACAGACTTATTTCAATGGTTTCTCATTTTGCTATCCGGTTCCACCGACCACCCTGCCTTCCATCTGGTGAAAGGGTTTATGGTCTAATAGCATTTTATTTAGATGTTAATCTGATCAATAAATAGAAATAAGGCAAAAATGTTTCTGTGTCATCGCTTGAAAGGTTTAGAATTTTTTAAATACTCAAATGGTACGTGATGGTGGGATAAATGTTACAAAACATACATGCATCTTTATGCACAGTCTTCCTCGCAAATATAGAATCTTTTCTTGGTGATTATACGTATATGTATGTATATGTATGTATATGTATGTATATATATATATATATATTGTGGCAAAGTAATGGAGTCTGTCTACATCAGTGGCAGGTTGGAGCGCTCGTTATTCCCGGCATGAGGGGGTTAGCTCCTGGGTGGTCAGCAGGTGGATCCAATTAACCTGCACTCAGGTGTTTAAAGGGCGGCCGTTAGAGGCATTAGTTGTCTGAGAACAGAGAGAGAGGCAGTCAAGCTGGAGGTCCTCAGACTTTATAAAGGTACGGTCCAAAACCACTGTGTTGTGCTGTTACTACTACTTTTATGACTGGGACTGGATTAGCTGGCTGGTTAGTTAGTGAGGTAAGAACCTTGTATAGTTAGTCTCCAAGATGGAGTAGGATTTGTTTTTATTTATGTACCCTGTGAAGTGCAACACTGTGGACCCTACAGCAATAAATTACATTTTGCTTTTATTCCGCTGGTGTTTGGAGTTTCTTGTTTTGATCGGGCCATCCTGCCACAAGATATATATATACCTACAGCGGACTGCAACAGAGACCATATTAAACCAATGATGGCAAACGCTTTTGGGCCAAACCAAGTTGCAGAGCTCAAAGTGACGGCACTGCATGTTAGTGGCTACCCCTGGTGTGGTGCAGTGTTTTCACCTTCCAGAAACACACAAACATATACTCGCTCACATGCATGCTTACACGCATACATATAATTCTGTTGAGGAAGAACTGCAGCAATTTGAAGTATAATCTATATTATGTTTAACCCTTTTCTCATACTTTATGGAATAAAGGGCAGTGTCAGCAGCATGGGTTACATGCCAACAAATACCTTGCAGCTCCACTGCCCTTTTCTTGCTTAAAATCTCAAAAATCTTGAACATAATGCATGTTTTTTTTCATAATCGTTTTCAAATAAACATTCATGAGCACACCTGTTGCTGTGCTATGAGCCTACAAGTCACGTGCAGCTTTTCTTTGACTTGACTTCCAACGTCAACCCAATGATGAAATGTTGCCCCCCCAAAATAAATGTCAGCCTCAAAATCATATAAACACATTACTTTCAACAGCTGATGACAGATCAGCAGTTTTCTCACCATAAAAGACGCACATAAAATGTAAATAACATTTGCTTTTAAAAATAATAAATTGCATTCTACTATTTGATTTCCACTGGAGGGGCATTGAGTATTACATATTTCCATATTATCAACAGGTCAACTGTAACAGTTCGGTAGGCCAGCATGTGGACTAAAGGGAAAAACTCAGGGATTATATAGAGCCGGCCCCAGAAACAGCGTGTACTACTATGGAATTCATGGATAACCAAAATTTCATTTTTACAAATTTCTCATTAAATTATTTTAATAGGACTGTTCCACTAAAAACTTGTAAAATATATAAAAGATACAAAAATAGTATACAGTTTAACAAAATTGTGATTTTCTTTTTTAGCATTACTTGCTAATAATAATGCAGATACTTTTGCAATCCTTAATTTACTAGTGGACAGTAAAACTCTACACATTTTTCAAGGGGATTAATACTAACAGCACAAACATATATTCATAATCCAAATCCAATCAAATCAAATTCACTCAAGGATTGACTTGAAGCTCATTTAGTAGTAATTTACAAAATATGTTCTTTAAGAGAAGAATAGGAAAACTGGTCATTGCCCATATATGGAGCCTGCATCAGGGACTATTATGACATTATGTGATGTCATAATGCACCTGCTGGGTAACAATCTAAGTGATACCCAGAAATCACTGAGTTGATGTTGTTTTGGCGAGTAGTGAGCATTGATAAATGATATACTACTGAGTTGGAAAATGTCTAAGGAGCAAAGTGAGAGGAAGAGTGACATTCCTGTGCAGATAACAGAGAGAAAGAAACCCATGCCTTTCCCACCCTGTTTTGAACTTCCTAACGGGCACATTGTACTAAAGCTGAACAAGGGTTTTGCCTACTCTAGAACATCAAAGGGCAAGAAGAGACCCGTATCTGGACTTGATGAACAAAACAGCAAGAGAAAAAGGAAGAACACTGTGTCTCAAAAGGGTACCAAACCTCGTAAAAGGAAGTTTAAGAAAACAGAGGAGAAAGAAGAGGCATGTGAGAAGAAGAAAAAGGTCTCAGCGGGGAAGAGAGATGCCGAGGAAGCTGGTTCATCGTTTCAGCATAGCGAAACGGCCCAAGCTGTCTATCCTAGGGTTAAAGCGGAGGCACCAACTTCCCTTGCGAGACTAAAATTCCTTCGGGAACTTGGAACTGGAGGCTATGGAAAGGTCCTGTTGGCATCAGATGTTAGGAAACAGAAATGGGCTGTTAAAATGGTAAAGAAGAGACACCTTGAAGAAAAGGACAAGGAAGCTTTTCTAATTGAAAGCAAAGTACTGCAAATCGCAGCAGGAAGCTCCTTTCTTGTCCACGGTCATTCCTTCTTTGAGACGCATAACCATCTCGTCTACATTATGGATTACTTCTGCGGAGGGTCTTTGCTGACCTTCCTTGAAAAGTATCGGAATCTTGACAGCCACGTTGCATCCTTTATGGCAGCAGAGATTGCCTGCGGACTACAATATCTCCATTGTCATGGCATTGTGCATCGGGACCTTAAACCTGAAAATATCCTTCTGGACAGTGACGGCCGTGTCAAAATAGCAGATTTTGGGCTTTCTGTCCTAGGCATGTCTGGGAACAAGAAAATAACTGGATGTGCTGGGACAGTGGGATATATGGCTCCCGAGATGATCCTGGGAGAACGTTATGACTCTGCTATCGACTGGTGGGCTTTTGGTGTTATATTATACGAAATGATTGTTGGAGAACACCCATTTGATAACGGTGATGATGTTCATGCATTAGACAAAGCAGTCGTGTATAATAAGCTGAACCTCCCATTGTGGCTGAGCACAGACGAACAAGACATATTAACACAATTTCTGTCTAAAAATCCATCTGTTCGGCACAGGGCGGCAGCCAACATCAGATGCCACCCCTTCTTCAAAGCAATTGACTGGAAAGAACTGGAAGCTGGCGGAGTTGCTCCCTTTCTGCACTACCTGTCACGCGATATTTCTTAGAATAGAGAATACCAGAGAAAAAAAACAGACTTATTTCAATGGTTTCTCATTTTGCTATCCGGTTCCACCGACCACCCTGCCTTCCATCTGGTGAAAGGGTTTATGGTCTAATAGCATTTTATTTAGATGTTAATCTGATCAATAAATAGAAATAAGGCAAAAATGTTTCTGTGTCATCGCTTGAAAGGTTTAGAATTTTTTAAATACTCAAATGGTACGTGATGGTGGGATAAATGTTACAAAACATACATGCATCTTTATGCACAGTCTTCCTCGCAAATATAGAATCTTTTCTTGGTGATTATACGTATATGTATGTATATGTATGTATATGTATGTATATATATATATATATATTGTGGCAAAGTAATGGAGTCTGTCTACATCAGTGGCAGGTTGGAGCGCTCGTTATTCCCGGCATGAGGGGGTTAGCTCCTGGGTGGTCAGCAGGTGGATCCAATTAACCTGCACTCAGGTGTTTAAAGGGCGGCCGTTAGAGGCATTAGTTGTCTGAGAACAGAGAGAGAGGCAGTCAAGCTGGAGGTCCTCAGACTTTATAAAGGTACGGTCCAAAACCACTGTGTTGTGCTGTTACTACTACTTTTATGACTGGGACTGGATTAGCTGGCTGGTTAGTTAGTGAGGTAAGAACCTTGTATAGTTAGTCTCCAAGATGGAGTAGGATTTGTTTTTATTTATGTACCCTGTGAAGTGCAACACTGTGGACCCTACAGCAATAAATTACATTTTGCTTTTATTCCGCTGGTGTTTGGAGTTTCTTGTTTTGATCGGGCCATCCTGCCACAAGATATATATATACCTACAGCGGACTGCAACAGAGACCATATTAAACCAATGATGGCAAACGCTTTTGGGCCAAACCAAGTTGCAGAGCTCAAAGTGACGGCACTGCATGTTAGTGGCTACCCCTGGTGTGGTGCAGTGTTTTCACCTTCCAGAAACACACAAACATATACTCGCTCACATGCATGCTTACACGCATACATATAATTCTGTTGAGGAAGAACTGCAGCAATTTGAAGTATAATCTATATTATGTTTAACCCTTTTCTCATACTTTATGGAATAAAGGGCAGTGTCAGCAGCATGGGTTACATGCCAACAAATACCTTGCAGCTCCACTGCCCTTTTCTTGCTTAAAATCTCAAAAATCTTGAACATAATGCATGTTTTTTTTCATAATCGTTTTCAAATAAACATTCATGAGCACACCTGTTGCTGTGCTATGAGCCTACAAGTCACGTGCAGCTTTTCTTTGACTTGACTTCCAACGTCAACCCAATGATGAAATGTTGCCCCCCCAAAATAAATGTCAGCCTCAAAATCATATAAACACATTACTTTCAACAGCTGATGACAGATCAGCAGTTTTCTCACCATAAAAGACGCACATAAAATGTAAATAACATTTGCTTTTAAAAATAATAAATTGCATTCTACTATTTGATTTCCACTGGAGGGGCATTGAGTATTACATATTATCAACAGGTCAACTGTAACAGTTCGGTAGGCCAGCATGTGGACTAAAGGGAAAAACTCAGGGATTATATAGAGCCGGCCCCAGAAACAGCGTGTACTACTATGGAATTCATGGATAACCAAAATTTCATTTTTACAAATTTCTCATTAAATTATTTTAATAGGACTGTTCCACTAAAAACTTGTAAAATATATAAAAGATACAAATAAAGATACAAAAATAGTATACAGTTTAACAAAATTGTGATTTTCTTTTTTAGCATTACTTGCTAATAATAATGCAGATACTTTTGCAATCCTTAATTTACTAGTGGACAGTAAAACTCTACACATTTTTCAAGGGGATTAATACTAACAGCACAAACATATATTCATAATCCAAATCCAATCAAATCAAATTCACTCAAGGATTGACTTGAAGCTCATTTAGTAGTAATTTACAAAATATGTTCTTTAAGAGAAGAATAGGAAAACTGGTCATTGCCCACATATGGAGCCTGCATCAGGGACTATTATGACATTATGTGATGTCATAATGCACCTGCTGGGTAACAATCTAAGTGATACCCAGAAATCACTGAGTTGATGTTGTTTTGGCGAGTAGTGAGCATTGATAAATGATATACTACTGAGTTGGAAAATGTCTAAGGAGCAAAGTGAGAGGAAGAGTGACATTCCTGTGCAGATAACAGAGAGAAAGAAACCCATGCCTTTCCCACCCTGTTTTGAACTTCCTAACGGGCACATTGTACTAAAGCTGAACAAGGGTTTTGCCTACTCTAGAACATCAAAGGGCAAGAAGAGACCCGTATCTGGACTTGATGAACAAAACAGCAAGAGAAAAAGGAAGAACACTGTGTCTCAAAAGGGTACCAAACCTCGTAAAAGGAAGTTTAAGAAAACAGAGGAGAAAGAAGAGGCATGTGAGAAGAAGAAAAAGGTCTCAGCGGGGAAGAGAGATGCCGAGGAAGCTGGTTCATCGTTTCAGCATAGCGAAACGGCCCAAGCTGTCTATCCTAGGGTTAAAGCGGAGGCACCAACTTCCCTTGCGAGACTAAAATTCCTTCGGGAACTTGGAACTGGAGGCTATGGAAAGGTCCTGTTGGCATCAGATGTTAGGAAACAGAAATGGGCTGTTAAAATGGTAAAGAAGAGACACCTTGAAGAAAAGGACAAGGAAGCTTTTCTAATTGAAAGCAAAGTACTGCAAATCGCAGCAGGAAGCTCCTTTCTTGTCCACGGTCATTCCTTCTTTGAGACGCATAACCATCTCGTCTACATTATGGATTACTTCTGCGGAGGGTCTTTGCTGACCTTCCTTGAAAAGTATCGGAATCTTGACAGCCACGTTGCATCCTTTATGGCAGCAGAGATTGCCTGCGGACTACAATATCTCCATTGTCATGGCATTGTGCATCGGGACCTTAAACCTGAAAATATCCTTCTGGACAGTGACGGCCGTGTCAAAATAGCAGATTTTGGGCTTTCTGTCCTAGGCATGTCTGGGAACAAGAAAATAACTGGATGTGCTGGGACAGTGGGATATATGGCTCCCGAGATGATCCTGGGAGAACGTTATGACTCTGCTATCGACTGGTGGGCTTTTGGTGTTATATTATACGAAATGATTGTTGGAGAACACCCATTTGATAACGGTGATGATGTTCATGCATTAGACAAAGCAGTCGTGTATAATAAGCTGAACCTCCCATTGTGGCTGAGCACAGACGAACAAGACATATTAACACAATTTCTGTCTAAAAATCCATCTGTTCGGCACAGGGCGGCAGCCAACATCAGATGCCACCCCTTCTTCAAAGCAATTGACTGGAAAGAACTGGAAGCTGGCGGAGTTGCTCCCTTTCTGCACTACCTGTCACGCGATATTTCTTAGAATAGAGAATACCAGAGAAAAAAAACAGACTTATTTCAATGGTTTCTCATT
Organism: Spea multiplicata; assembly: GCA_009364415.1. NCBI lineage: Eukaryota > Metazoa > Chordata > Amphibia > Anura > Pelobatidae > Spea > Spea multiplicata. The sequence continues at coordinate 139,443 of VKOC01014829.1, forward strand.
TTGCTATCCGGTTCCACCGACCACCCTGCCTTCCATCTGGTGAAAGGGTTTATGGTCTAATAGCATTTTATTTAGATGTTAATCTGATCAATAAATAGAAATAAGGCAAAAATGTTTCTGTGTCATCGCTTGAAAGGTTTAGAATTTTTTAAATACTCAAATGGTACGTGATGGTGGGATAAATGTTACAAAACATACATGCATCTTTATGCACAGTCTTCCTCGCAAATATAGAATCTTTTCTTGGTGATTATACGTATATGTATGTATATGTATGTATATGTATGTATATATATATATATATATTGTGGCAAAGTAATGGAGTCTGTCTACATCAGTGGCAGGTTGGAGCGCTCGTTATTCCCGGCATGAGGGGGTTAGCTCCTGGGTGGTCAGCAGGTGGATCCAATTAACCTGCACTCAGGTGTTTAAAGGGCGGCCGTTAGAGGCATTAGTTGTCTGAGAACAGAGAGAGAGGCAGTCAAGCTGGAGGTCCTCAGACTTTATAAAGGTACGGTCCAAAAACACTGTGTTGTGCTGTTACTACTACTTTTATGACTGGGACTGGATTAGCTGGCTGGTTAGTTAGTGAGGTAAGAACCTTGTATAGTTAGTCTCCAAGATGGAGTAGGATTTGTTTTTATTTATGTACCCTGTGAAGTGCAACACTGTGGACCCTACAGCAATAAATTACATTTTGCTTTTATTCCGCTGGTGTTTGGAGTTTCTTGTTTTGATCGGGCCATCCTGCCACAAGATATATATATACCTACAGCGGACTGCAACAGAGACCATATTAAACCAATGATGGCAAACGCTTTTGGGCCAAACCAAGTTGCAGAGCTCAAAGTGACGGCACTGCATGTTAGTGGCTACCCCTGGTGTGGTGCAGTGTTTTCACCTTCCAGAAACACACAAACATATACTCGCTCACATGCATGCTTACACGCATACATATAATTCTGTTGAGGAAGAACTGCAGCAATTTGAAGTATAATCTATATTATGTTTAACCCTTTTCTCATACTTTATGGAATAAAGGGCAGTGTCAGCAGCATGGGTTACATGCCAACAAATACCTTGCAGCTCCACTGCCCTTTTCTTGCTTAAAATCTCAAAAATCTTGAACATAATGCATGTTTTTTTTCATAATCGTTTTCAAATAAACATTCATGAGCACACCTGTTGCTGTGCTATGAGCCTACAAGTCACGTGCAGCTTTTCTTTGACTTGACTTCCAACGTCAACCCAATGATGAAATGTTGCCCCCCCAAAATAAATGTCAGCCTCAAAATCATATAAACACATTACTTTCAACAGCTGATGACAGATCAGCAGTTTTCTCACCATAAAAGACGCACATAAAATGTAAATAACATTTGCTTTTAAAAATAATAAATTGCATTCTACTATTTGATTTCCACTGGAGGGGCATTGAGTATTACATATTTCCATATTATCAACAGGTCAACTGTAACAGTTCGGTAGGCCAGCATGTGGACTAAAGGGAAAAACTCAGGGATTATATAGAGCCGGCCCCAGAAACAGCGTGTACTACTATGGAATTCATGGATAACCAAAATTTCATTTTTACAAATTTCTCATTAAATTATTTTAATAGGACTGTTCCACTAAAAACTTGTAAAATATATAAAAGATACAAATAAAGATACAAAAATAGTATACAGTTTAACAAAATTGTGATTTTCTTTTTTAGCATTACTTGCTAATAATAATGCAGATACTTTTGCAATCCTTAATTTACTAGTGGACAGTAAAACTCTACACATTTTTCAAGGGGATTAATACTAACAGCACAAACATATATTCATAATCCAAATCCAATCAAATCAAATTCACTCAAGGATTGACTTGAAGCTCATTTAGTAGTAATTTACAAAATATGTTCTTTAAGAGAAGAATAGGAAAACTGGTCATTGCCCATATATGGAGCCTGCATCAGGGACTATTATGACATTATGTGATGTCATAATGCACCTGCTGGGTAACAATCTAAGTGATACCCAGAAATCACTGAGTTGATGTTGTTTTGGCGAGTAGTGAGCATTGATAAATGATATACTACTGAGTTGGAAAATGTCTAAGGAGCAAAGTGAGAGGAAGAGTGACATTCCTGTGCAGATAACAGAGAGAAAGAAACCCATGCCTTTCCCACCCTGTTTTGAACTTCCTAACGGGCACATTGTACTAAAGCTGAACAAGGGTTTTGCCTACTCTAGAACATCAAAGGGCAAGAAGAGACCCGTATCTGGACTTGATGAACAAAACAGCAAGAGAAAAAGGAAGAACACTGTGTCTCAAAAGGGTACCAAACCTCGTAAAAGGAAGTTTAAGAAAACAGAGGAGAAAGAAGAGGCATGTGAGAAGAAGAAAAAGGTCTCAGCGGGGAAGAGAGATGCCGAGGAAGCTGGTTCATCGTTTCAGCATAGCGAAACGGCCCAAGCTGTCTATCCTAGGGTTAAAGCGGAGGCACCAACTTCCCTTGCGAGACTAAAATTCCTTCGGGAACTTGGAACTGGAGGCTATGGAAAGGTCCTGTTGGCATCAGATGTTAGGAAACAGAAATGGGCTGTTAAAATGGTAAAGAAGAGACACCTTGAAGAAAAGGACAAGGAAGCTTTTCTAATTGAAAGCAAAGTACTGCAAATCGCAGCAGGAAGCTCCTTTCTTGTCCACGGTCATTCCTTCTTTGAGACGCATAACCATCTCGTCTACATTATGGATTACTTCTGCGGAGGGTCTTTGCTGACCTTCCTTGAAAAGTATCGGAATCTTGACAGCCACGTTGCATCCTTTATGGCAGCAGAGATTGCCTGCGGACTACAATATCTCCATTGTCATGGCATTGTGCATCGGGACCTTAAACCTGAAAATATCCTTCTGGACAGTGACGGCCGTGTCAAAATAGCAGATTTTGGGCTTTCTGTCCTAGGCATGTCTGGGAACAAGAAAATAACTGGATGTGCTGGGACAGTGGGATATATGGCTCCCGAGATGATCCTGGGAGAACGTTATGACTCTGCTATCGACTGGTGGGCTTTTGGTGTTATATTATACGAAATGATTGTTGGAGAACACCCATTTGATAACGGTGATGATGTTCATGCATTAGACAAAGCAGTCGTGTATAATAAGCTGAACCTCCCATTGTGGCTGAGCACAGACGAACAAGACATATTAACACAATTTCTGTCTAAAAATCCATCTGTTCGGCACAGGGCGGCAGCCAACATCAGATGCCACCCCTTCTTCAAAGCAATTGACTGGAAAGAACTGGAAGCTGGCGGAGTTGCTCCCTTTCTGCACTACCTGTCACGCGATATTTCTTAGAATAGAGAATACCAGAGAAAAAAAACAGACTTATTTCAATGGTTTCTCATTTTGCTATCCGGTTCCACCGACCACCCTGCCTTCCATCTGGTGAAAGGGTTTATGGTCTAATAGCATTTTATTTAGATGTTAATCTGATCAATAAATAGAAATAAGGCAAAAATGTTTCTGTGTCATCGCTTGAAAGGTTTAGAATTTTTTAAATACTCAAATGGTACGTGATGGTGGGATAAATGTTACAAAACATACATGCATCTTTATGCACAGTCTTCCTCGCAAATATAGAATCTTTTCTTGGTGATTATACGTATATGTATGTATATGTATGTATATGTATGTATATATATATATATATATTGTGGCAAAGTAATGGAGTCTGTCTACATCAGTGGCAGGTTGGAGCGCTCGTTATTCCCGGCATGAGGGGGTTAGCTCCTGGGTGGTCAGCAGGTGGATCCAATTAACCTGCACTCAGGTGTTTAAAGGGCGGCCGTTAGAGGCATTAGTTGTCTGAGAACAGAGAGAGAGGCAGTCAAGCTGGAGGTCCTCAGACTTTATAAAGGTACGGTCCAAAAACACTGTGTTGTGCTGTTACTACTACTTTTATGACTGGGACTGGATTAGCTGGCTGGTTAGTTAGTGAGGTAAGAACCTTGTATAGTTAGTCTCCAAGATGGAGTAGGATTTGTTTTTATTTATGTACCCTGTGAAGTGCAACACTGTGGACCCTACAGCAATAAATTACATTTTGCTTTTATTCCGCTGGTGTTTGGAGTTTCTTGTTTTGATCGGGCCATCCTGCCACAAGATATATATATACCTACAGCGGACTGCAACAGAGACCATATTAAACCAATGATGGCAAACGCTTTTGGGCCAAACCAAGTTGCAGAGCTCAAAGTGACGGCACTGCATGTTAGTGGCTACCCCTGGTGTGGTGCAGTGTTTTCACCTTCCAGAAACACACAAACATATACTCGCTCACATGCATGCTTACACGCATACATATAATTCTGTTGAGGAAGAACTGCAGCAATTTGAAGTATAATCTATATTATGTTTAACCCTTTTCTCATACTTTATGGAATAAAGGGCAGTGTCAGCAGCATGGGTTACATGCCAACAAATACCTTGCAGCTCCACTGCCCTTTTCTTGCTTAAAATCTCAAAAATCTTGAACATAATGCATGTTTTTTTTCATAATCGTTTTCAAATAAACATTCATGAGCACACCTGTTGCTGTGCTATGAGCCTACAAGTCACGTGCAGCTTTTCTTTGACTTGACTTCCAACGTCAACCCAATGATGAAATGTTGCCCCCCCAAAATAAATGTCAGCCTCAAAATCATATAAACACATTACTTTCAACAGCTGATGACAGATCAACAGTTTTCTCACCATAAAAGACGCACATAAAATGTAAATAACATTTGCTTTTAAAAATAATAAATTGCATTCTACTATTTGATTTCCCCTGGAGGGGCATTCAGTATTACATATTTCCATATTATCAACAGATTACCATAAAATATTTAATTATTTAAAACGACGCAGCCCCCTAAGTGGCCTGAAGAGTTTCGCTATTGCAAAATCATTTTAAAACGGAACTTTTACTGAATATAATAATCTGCATCTCCTTAATGCCCTGGTGGGATCGCAAGATCTGCTCCTACAGACTTCTATTTCTCCATTGCTGTGCGGGTGATTTCAGTGTTCAGCACCAGTAGCTGGCACACTTTGTGGGGGTTAATGAAAATCCCTTTATTTTAGGCCAGTTTAAAAAATTAACCAGGCAGTCGGCAACCTGGCTCCATGCCACAACAGAGGCCTTGGCATGCCCATTTGGGCACGCGTGTCATAGGTTCACTATCTCTGACCGAGTGTCAGTCATGTCATAACTGTTATGTATGTCTGTCAGTCTGTGCGCATCTGGATGAGAAGACAACATACAACGTGAGGGTTTGTGAAAGACGGTACTCAATCTTTTATTATATTGTTATGATAAAACTAGGGCTACACTGCTGCACTTTAAACTGAACGTAGCAAATAGTAATTTGCATAGTAGTGCAATGTTAGACAGTCTTTTATGCTTTTCATAAAGCACAGAAATATAGCCACTTCTTTTGAATCGTGTACATGCCCCTACTTGCTTGATTAAACTGAAACATACTTACTCGATATCCTTCTAAATCTCTCATTTGAATCTGTAATAACGACAGGTCTTTGAGGATCTGCAGGTTGTCTTTGTCTAGCTTTAGTGCATTCCGGTAACACTTGATTGCTTCATCATATTTCTTGTCAGACCGTTGCAGAAGACCATAAACGTGCCAACCTGGCAGTAGTTCAGGAAAACTAGCGCGACAACATTCACTTCATTTTAGGCAATAAGGCTTTAGTATCATAGTCTACTGATCACAAAATGTCGGGATGTATGGAAAATCACTAGAGGGACTGGGAAAGTGGGGCAACAGATGAAGAGTGATAAGTCTAGCAGAGGTGGCACTGAGAAAGATGGGAGAGGACAGTTAACATAGAATGAAGACTAAAGAAGTTGAGGGCGGCTCCTGGTAATGAGAGGTGTCAAGGTATTGTGTAAGTAGCATCATGAGGATTTTATATCTGATGCCATCTTATTGTTAAAATGGTTAGAAGCTGGACGGAGAGGTAGGTGCTGGAGAATGGAGGAAGGTATTAAGGGTAGAAGACAGACAGAAATGTTACAGGGGTTTCAAATTGTTCCATATATTGCATATGTAATGCACAGTTTCCGGCATGATCAAAATGTGGTTGTCCTCTGCTTTGGCAACAGCATGGCTTGAGGAGGAAGGGCAATAAGATGTGGGATTGCGACTTGTGGGGATGGGCTGCCTTCACTTACCTTTGGTTACTCGGAGAAAGAGAAAAGAAGGGATAGAAGTGCATGTGAGGCGACCTGGTGTGATACAGAACGTGAGATGTGTACCGCAGTGGGGGCTGTTATTTAGTTATAAAACATTCCCATTCCTGTGGTGCTTCAACTTAAAGTATTGGTGACTAACTACATTATCCAACAATCAAGAGTCACTACATGGCATAAAGGGTTATAGAAGTACAACACAAGATGGACATGACAACCCTTACATCTGCTACTGCCTACAGGACTCATTTTATTTTCACTGCTGGAAATAGTGACTTGGCTACCTTGCCTTACATGCCACGTAATAAATTTTGTGGTCAAAATGTTCAGTGCTGCTGAATTCACCACATGTGAATAACAATAAACACTATATCATTCAATTTGATGAGGATACAAACATGACTCTTAACATCATTGCGAAGACCTTTCCGTACAAACTCGTATGCTTCTTCTTTCTTGCCCAAACAATTCAGCGTCAATCCTTTCATAGCCAGTGTTTCTGTGATACAGCAGGGCGAGATATTAAAGAATAACATATGTTTAAAAGGAGCTAAAAGCAATATGGACTTCCTAGAGCAAAACGCTAAACGTGAATCTTGCAATCAACCAAAAAGCAGTCGTGATGGTCATGAAATATGTGCGTAACATTGCATAGCGAGTAACGTGTGCATCGACATGCAATTTTTCCTTGTGATTAACATATAGCTGTACAAAATAGCCAACATCTGAGAAAGCAAAAAGAAAGAAGATTTAAGTCAACTCACCCCCATGTTCAGCAAATCTAGGGTTGGAGAGGATCATCTTACAAAATTTGAGTCCATTTTTGTACTGCTTTTGTTCATAACATTTCTGACAAAGACAAAATATAAATCAAACAACCCACAATATACACAAGAGGATTTGATTAAAGCTCAGTTTTAATTAAAGACACTACACACTCTAGGTCATAGTATAAAACTCCTTTTCCATGTTGACAATATCCAAATGCCTTAGGATCACAGCATGTTACTGGAACTGGACGGCCGTTACCCATCTAAGTGCATCTTATTCAGTGCTTGGTGTTTAGATTTCACAAACCTTTAATAGTGTATAACTATATCATGTACATATCGACAGCGGACTAGTTCTGCTGGTACCGAAAGCATCAAGGACTAATCTAGACTAGATTTCAGCTTTCTTGTTGCCATTAGCACTATAATGGTATACAGACCGCTTGTACTGTAATAATAATCTCGGAGGACAGCCAAGTTAAGGGTCAGAGTTTCGGCATGCCCATACCTGGGAAATTTTGGCCTCCGGCTACCTGGAGCCTTCCCCTGTGGGACGCGGCCAGGACTGCCCACTAACGTAGCGGTTACGTGTAAAATGCAATTGGGCTAAGCTGTGAAAAGCAGTCTAATCCACACAAACATTCCACTGGTTTCTATGGCAATAAAACCATGTTTCAAACTTGTGAAACCAATCCAGAACAATATGAATTGCTGCATGCGTGTAAAGCAGGAGTAAGGGTCAAATCTTTTTGATACATAACCTCCAGGGAATCTGCATACTGTATCACCTTCCCATGTACATATATGTAATAAAGCAGGGTTTTACGGGACAAGGGGGTAAAAACTGGCCAGGGCTACCATTGTGGATCCGGCACCCTACACTTTCCTGCCGTGACGCGGTAAAGAGAATGCCGTGAGACGCACACAGGGTCACATTACGCGCATTATATGACCCCGCGGAGTGACTGTGTCCCGAGGGAAAGCATAGGGTGCGGGATTCACAATGGCAGAATAGTGTGTGCAAACGAGTGTATACTGCAGTGTCAGTCAGTCTGTGACTGTGTATACTGTAGTAGCAATGTGTATGTGCGCTATACATATATTGTATAGTCCATATATATATATATATGTGTTAGGCAGTGTGTATGTTGTTGGATAGTGTGTGCATGTGTGTAAGAGTGTTGTTACAGTATGGCATAAGCATGAGTATGTGTATGTCAGCATATAGCGTGTGCATTAGTGTATGGTGTTCGCATGAGCGCGTTACTGTAAGGTGTTTCTGAGCATAAGACGTATGTGCATGTGTGTCTGTCACTGTATGGTGTTAGTGTCTGTGTAAGAATAATAAACAAGTAAGCTTGAGTCTTTATGGTGTTAAATACCCCTTGTCACAAAGGGAGTAACTGGAGTAATTTGGTGCAGCACTGAAGAAAAGTGTGTTTTATGTTGTTTTGCCAGGGGGTGTTATATGAAAATAAAAACATAAGTATAATATCTCTCCCGCAGAGCAGCTGGGCCAGGCGTAACACACTTCGTAACACAAGACCAGGCCGAGGAATAAATAGTTATTATAGTACATGGAATAGCACACGTTTCTCTATGTTTCTCTGCAGACAGGCAGGAAATGAAACATATTTAATAAAGTTAAACCGAAATGCAAACAGCTTTGTTTCATCAAGTAAATCAGTTGGTATACGAGTCCCTTTTCTCAGCTCCAGTGGCTACAGGTCTTTAAACGCCAATAGGAAACACATCTCATTAAGCACCTCCCAAGTGTCTTTTACCCACCCCTAGTCCCTCTATTCTATAGTCTAAAAATGTTTTCTGGGTATGAATGTACCCCAGTATTCTACACAATAATAAATGCAGAAACAGCAGGGAATTGGTGTATACATGAAAAGGTGTATATACTGAGTGGTCACCACTCTAATAGTGATATAAGTCTAAGGATAAGCCCCTGGCCACGCCTCTAATCACACCCCTAAGTTGTTCGGCCATTTGAAGCATTGGGAGATTTGGGTCTGTTGGTATGAGATCTGAGCCCATCACAGTCAGTCACTCATAGAAGTCTTCATTTATCCTCGTGGGAGGAAATTTGTTTATTTAACCACTTAATATGCAGAGGTAGCATAAAAGCCTCAGTGTCACGGCATACACTGCATTAAAGCAAGTAAGAGAACGGTTGTATTTATCATGCTGGAGAAAATGAACCCATGCCATGCGTGTTATTGTATCAGTGTTACACAGTGTGACGCGCGGAGTAGACTGCGAGCTCTGCGACACACGCGCGCTCTCACCAAGATTCTTTTGAAGAGATTGTTCTCCTTGGCAGGCAAGCTCGTGCACGGCATGTCGCCGCCCCGCTGTCTCTCCCCGCCCCGCGTAGGAGTCCCGCGTTAGAAGCCGCCTCACTCAGAGGCCGCGCAGCAATATGAGAGGATGCGCATGCGCAAGTGGCGTCTGGTGATGACGAACGAAGCGCTTGGTAATTACGCTGTCTGTGTTCACCTACTTCGCATTATATTTCTGTTATGCCCAATAAAATAAACGCAATCTGTCAAAGAGTGTTTTTGCCAGTAGTCCCTTAATACAACTCTTACCTGAATAAAACAGAGCTCCCGTTATTGATTATTAGACATTTTAGGTATCCCTGCCACTGTACTGCTACCCGTGTAGCGTTGCATGCTGGAACTTGTAGTTTTGTAGCCTTTGAATCCCTTTAGGACTGTCAAAGAAGCAGTTGAGCGGCGGTTGAAGGATACCCCGCGTCTGTAAGTCGACCGTGACTTAATTTGCTCTCGGTTATACAGCTGAGATGTGCCCACGCCCCGCTAGCAGCTGTAGCTTGGCAGCTATGACTCCTCTTTACTAGTAATCACTGAACCCACTCGGGTTTGGGCATTTGATGTGGCACCCGAGCTGAATAAAACTAAGCTCTGTGGCTTGTACACGGGTGGTTTGGCTACTCGTTTAAAGCAGAGGTTACAGCTTACACGTGGTATAGCTTGTATATAGGTTCCCGATATATTAATGTATGACATGATTCCATGATATATAAAGAAAACACATTCATGATCAAAACATATAGAAAATAACACAAAATAAATCATCAGTTTACACTATGTAGCTGTATCAGTCGCACGTGTATTAACGGGTGTATTTATTCATTGTTTACTGCTACCTAGCAGCAGGAGTAGGAGGAGATGCCCATTTAGTATTGGGCTGTGGAAGTCCTGTCTCAGCCGCTTCCAGTTGTTGATCCCTACAAAGGACACAAAACAGATTTCTCACAGAGCCGCTTGGATTACATTTACTGAGCGGATACATCTTTCTTCAACAACAGCCTGGTCAGACCTTAAGAAGATATCACTATAAGGACTCTTGCCAAAAAGAAAACCGTGATTCATCACTCCACAGAACATGTTTCCACTGCTCCAGAGTCCAGTGGCAACAACGAGACTACCTCTCCTACTAACCAGGACCAGGGCTGGCCTTTGGGGTGTGCGACCTGTGCGACAGCACAGGGCGCCACCACTCCAGTTTTGCGCCTGCCCGCGGGGTCCGCGCCGCCGCTGCGGGGTCGCCGCGGCGCCCGCAACTTGCGGCAGCCAACAGCACCCCTCCAGAGCGGACAGTAATGTCCGCCGCTGGAGGAGCAGGCTCGCAAGGGAGCCTTAAAATCACTCAAGGGAGCCGGAGGTCTGTTAAAGACCTCCGATACCGCTCCCTTGTGATCCGAGTTTTGTTACAAGTTTTTATTCCTTTTGTGGGATGGGGGGGCGCCAGAGGAGTAGTCCGCACAGGGCGCCAGAACACCTAAGGCCGGCTCTGACCAGGACCGATGCCTTGGGGTCATCCTTGACTCAAACCTCTCCTTCATCCCTCACATTCAGTCCCTCGCCAGATCCTGCCTCTTGCACCGAAAAAAACATCTCTTGTATCCACCCAGGAATCCACAAAAACTCTGGTTCATTCACTTATCATTTCCCGTCTCTTCTGGTTGGCATTCCACTGTCTCGACTCTCTCCTCTACAGTCTGTCCTAAATACTGCTGCTAGGCTTATCTTCCTTGCACGCCGCTCCTCTTCTGCTTCCCCACTCTGTAAAACCCTCCACTGGCTCCCTATTACCTTTAGAATTAAACTTAAAATCCTAACTTATAAGGCCATCCATTATACTGCTCCTCCATACATTTCTGCACTCAAAAACAAATACTCTCCTACTCGATCCCTACGTTCTTCACATGAACTAAGGCTCTCCTCCTCACTTATCACCTCTTACTTTTCCCGTCTACAAGATTTCACTTGAGCTGCCCCATATCTCTGGAATCTACTCTCAACGAACCTTCAGCATTCACCCTCCCTCCCAACATTCAAGAAATGTCTTAAAACCCACTTCTTCAGAGAAACTGCACCATCTTAGCTCCTAGAACTTCCTTGTCATTGATACAACCACCTCTCTAATATCTCCGTGCCTTATGTTTGTCATCCCATTCCCTCAAGATTGTAAGCTTGCGAGCAGGGCTCTCTCCACCTAATGTATAGTTTTTTTCTTAGTCTGTCAATTCTTGTCTTGTCATACCCCTTGAATATACGTATTGTATTAAGCGCCATTAGGGCATCCTATTATGTCCCATGTGAAGTGGCCTAAATGACCTCTGGGACATTAATATCATATTTTGTTCTAATGTGTGAGTAGGGAAAATAAATGTAAAACAAAATATTGGTTATAAAAAAACCTCAATAGTTATACGCAAACATATTATACAATTGCAAATAAACTTTAGAGGGGGAAAACACTCATGTCCTGATGGGGTTAATACAGTTAAATATGTCAGTTTAGACACCATTGGTGGACACAATTCTTCTGCTTCTCTGCTGTAGGCCCATCTTTCTCTTCTCACTAGAAGAGAGTCCTATGGAAAAAAAACCTTTTTAACTTTTCCACCTGGACCAGATACACGTATCTTCTTTTTGTTGTTGAAGTTTTCCTGAGTTGTTGCGATGAGCTTGTAATCTCCTTTTGTATGCGTGGTTCTGTTAATAATCTGTTATGTTTACGTCATCTGTGTATAGAATGTATTTCTTGTGAATTCTGCTTATGGATTTACTGTCTGTACGGCCCCCAAGCAACCCTATTAGAGGATCTCTCTAACAAGCCTGTGACCCCCCCTCCCGCTAACGGGACAGTGCCTGAAAACTGAGACTGTACCACGAAAAACAGGGCACTTGGGCTAAGTATGAATCATATGTATAAGAGTGATTTGTATTGTGGGGTGTTTGTCATGTGACCAGGATGAGGGGAAAGAAAAATAAGGAAGCACATTTGGGCTCTTCGAATATACATCAACTATAATACAACTTCTGACTTTCTGGTAGCTCATCTATGTCCATCCTTTCTCATGCATAGCGAAGTCCAAACCTGGCTTAGTTAACGCAGCGTGTGAAACAATTACCATGGAAACCAACACCATATATATTGTTATTGTTAATTTTCACTTTCCCCCTATTGTAATAGCTCCACTGACTCTCAATAAATAATAATAATGTCCAGAGCTACCCTATGGCATGTGTTGCCCTGTATGACACCTGGTTTTCCATGAACGAATATTATATGACCTACTTATAAGAAATGCATTAGTTAATTTAAATAAAAATAACATTTTGAGGATTAGTCACAGGAGGGAGAACTGCAATTTTCACTAAGAAGAGCCAATATTGTCAAGATGAGGTGATGGAAAAACCCGCCCTGATTTCAATATACAGGGCTAGCCAAGGGCTTTCTTTCTCAGAAGCTTAGTGGTGTTGGACCTTCATATAGAAGCCAGTGAGCTCAAACACATTTCTCCCTTTAGTGAATAAACCGCAGCCTGATACACTCCAAGCAGTCTTTGTGCTTACAAATCACAGACGGATGAGGGGTATGGCGCCAAAAACATTGTGAGGTTCATGATAAAAGTGTTCTCATTGCCACAACAAATGGACTGCTTCCATCAGCGCTAAAATCCTGCCTGTTACTATACGGAGACAAACAGCTTCTCCAACTTCATGTCCCTAAATAAAGTGCCCGGAAGTCATGTGACAAATTCAATGTATTTATTTTCCTTCGCCATTCTGATTGTAAGTCAACAGTTACGCGGCTGTCACTTCTGTGATGTTACCGATTGCTGTCAAATGTTGCCCATAACAAATATGGCCACAGAGTGTCTTGACGCTGTGTAACCCGGGACTCCTGCACTGTAGCGCGGCGGAGTAGACGCGTTCGTTCTGACGTGACGACGTCTCATTCGTAGGAAGGAAGCTCGAGCCGGCATAGCGAAATAGCGATGCTTGTAGGTTCAGCGCCTGAATAAGCACAGCGCGGCCCGGTAATCTGTCACTGTAACCCAGTCATGTCTGCTTACGCGGTATCCAGGTTTTTCTCCGGCCCGGAGTTGCTTGAGGATCCGGCCCACGCTTCGGCGCTGCTGGCGCAACTAAAGGCCTTTTACGATGCGCGGCTGCTATGCGATGTCACCATCCGTGTCCTGGGAGGAGGCCCCGCAGAGCCCGGGGGAGGAGGCCTAGAAAGCGGCCGAACCTTCACCTGCAACCGCAACGTGCTGTCTGCCGCCTGCCCCTACTTCAAGAGCATGTTCACAGGAGGCCTGTATGAGAGCAAGCAGCAGCAGGTCACCCTTCACGACATGGACCCTGAGTCCATGGCCCTTATTATTGACTACTGCTACACAGGCAAAGTGACTGTGACAGAGGCCAATGTGCAGCGGCTCTATGCTGCTTCCGATATGCTCCAGCTGGAGTATGTGCGCCAGGCGTGTGCCGGCTACCTGGCTCGCCGTCTTGACCTACACAATTGCGCCAGTATTTTGCGCTTTGCTGACGCCTTTGACCACCCAGAGCTTAGATCCCGCTCTCTGGCCTTCATGGCAAGACACTTTGAGCAGCTGTCTGTCGGAGATGAGCTTTGTGAGCTGAGCCTGGCGCAGCTGAAGGAAGTGCTCACAATGGATAACCTAGATGTGGCTAGCGAGAGAGTGGTGTGCGCTGCTGCCTTGCGTTGGTTGGAGGCCAATCCCAAAGACAGGGCAAGTTCGTGTTTGGAGGTGCTACGCTGTGTGAGATGGCAACACTTTACCGAGAAAGACTGTGTCTATCTGGAAGGCCTGAGGTCCAAGCCATTTCTACGCAAACATTGCTTGCAGTATTTGGATGCAGTGCTGCAGGACAAAGATGGCAAATTTGCCTCCCCTGCCCTACCCTGTCAAGAGGGAAGCCCGCTGCGTAGGATTGGCATGCTGGCTAAGGAGATGGTGATTTTCTTTGGGCACCGCAAAGAGCCTTTCCTGTGTTATGATCCATATTCAGGTGACATATACACCATGCCATCTCCACTCACAAATTTAGCCCATGGAAAAGCTGTGACGTCCTCTGCCGTGTGTGTCTCGCCAGAAAATGACTTGTACTTAGCCACACAAGCTATGAAGCAGCTGTGGGTGTATAGCGCTGTACAGAACAGCTGGCAGCTCTTGGCAGAAAGACTGTTGTGTAGGGAAGGCATGGATGTTGCCTACCTGAATGGTTATGTCTATATTGTTGGGGGTCTCGACCCATCTACAGGTGCCAAAATCAAAGATGTGGAGTGCTACAGTGTGCAGAGAAACCAGTGGGTGCTGGTAGCTCCACTCCCTCACTCCTTCTATTCCTTTGAGTTGGTGACCGTCAACGACCACTTGTATGCGGTCAGTAATAAAAGGATGCTGTGCTATGATCCTGCTTGCAACAAGTGGCTGAACTGTGCCTCTCTAAAACGTTGTGATTTCCAGGAAGCCTGTGTTTTCAATGACGAAATATACTGTATTTGCGACATCCCTGTGGTGAAAGTCTACAACCCCACTAGAGGAGAATGGAGGCGGATATGCCAGATCCCAACCGGAGGCAACACTAATAATTACCAGATTGTACGTCATGGCTCCAAACTCCTGCTCATCACCTGTACCACCGTGCAGTGGAGGAAGAACCGTGTAACTGTGCATGAGTATGATGTCACTAATGACCGCTGGATAAATATTGGCACCATGCTTGGTCTTCTGCATTATGACTGTGGTTCCATCTGCCTGTCTGCCCGTGTGTATCCATCCTGCATGGAACCAGGGCAGAGTTTCATTACAGAGGAGGATGATGTTCGCAGCGAGTCTAGCACTGACTGGATGGATGGGTTCAGTGAGTTGGACTCTGAATCTGACAGCCACAGTTCTTTCTCAGAAGACGAGTGGCCAAGAGTCTCTGTAGCGAGGCATCGGATATATGTAGAGGGTTCCTTCTAATTGCATTGACGTTGTGTCCTAAGAACAGTATTTTGTATATTTTTCTTTGGTGGGGC
This sequence comes from Spea multiplicata, assembly GCA_009364415.1. NCBI lineage: Eukaryota > Metazoa > Chordata > Amphibia > Anura > Pelobatidae > Spea > Spea multiplicata. The sequence goes on from VKOC01014829.1 coordinate 154,839, forward strand.
CGTTTCTGGGTTCCTGGGTCTAACTCTGTCTCTGAAAATGAACACACCAGGCTTCTTCTTGTTCCCTTTGTAAACATCGCTTATTCAAAGATAAACCGCAGCAATGTTTGAAATAAAGGACATGCACAAGATTCTGAAGGGTCGCTTGCTGTATAGTTTTTTGATGCAAATATCAGTGTATGTTTAATATTAATAGATATACAGAGCTGAGTATTAGTGGGTTTTCAGTTACAGAACATCAGTTTATCATCGTTCCACTGACTTTACCAGCAATAAATCAAGAAAGTGTATTGTGCCTCTTGATATCTATTCTGTCTTAATTTGAATGTTTTCTTTACAACAGAACGCATAGGAAGCAGATTGAATGTCAGGTTTAGTTATTTAAAATCGGCACATTTTGGTATATTACTAATTATATCGGCGATAAATATCTAACCAGGCTTCATCACCTTAACACAGAAATTGAATGTTGAATTTCTGGCTGTGTATTCTGGTAATTTTGGGTGATTACACAGTAGGAGATCAAGGCCAAAAATATAACCTATTGGGCTACAAATAAGTTAGTGTTTTACATTTTCCATATTGTTACTTTGCAAATCTGGTTGTCCTTAGATCATACTATGATGATCACACTTCTGGACCATCATAGTATTATCTAAGGACAACCAGATTTGCAAAGTAACAATATGGAAAATTTAAAACACTAACCTATTTGTGGCCCAATAGGTCTTTAAATGCACCTTTTAGTTAATATTCTTGAATCAAACGCGTTATATTGTATTTTTTTGTGTTTAATGTTATATCCAAGAAGGGAAAAACATTGCTATGTAGATATGAATCAGGTGCTGTATTTGAGGTTTCTTTTCCCGTGTTGTAGGTATCTTTGCCCAGTGACTCGTTGGGATATATTTCTAAAGATGGATAGACAAAAAAAAATACTGACACGATACTGATGGTGAAAGCACTACTATATAAATGATTACCAATGTAATAAAAGATGAGAATACTTTATGAGAAAGCTCTATGCAAACACTGCATGGAGAGCAGAAAAGACGGGTCTCATTTGACATGACTGCCGTGTTTATTGGTGGGGGGCGCGGTTGTGAATTGTCCAAATGATTGGTTTGCCCCAAAATCAGGTTTGGTATTTGAAACTTATGTGAAGCTATAATGTATATCATTTGCTGTGTTGTGAAAAATAGCAACACATAAAACCCAGAAACAGATTGTTCCGTTTAAATGTGCAGCATGTGTTCGTTTTCAGATTAAAAAAGTTTCACCAAAATATTTTTCTGGATGTTCTAAAATTAATGGTTTAGAATTCTATGCAAAAAAGTTCTTGAAAATAAAGTTATAAATACTTTGGCAACACAAACGTCTGACGAACAAATTGTGACATAGATATGTTTAATTTATACAGGTTAAGTTGATGGAAGGTATTCTCTATGTTGCCACGCGTGGAACCCAACAGGTTAATATTTAGGAAATTGTACATAAATTTACAGGACCATTTTAAAACTATTTCCGCCAGTTAGCATTATGCACTGTCATTCGTGTGATCTAGTTTAAATCAATACATGCAAGTGCGTGTGTGTGTGTATATATAAAAATAAATATATATACACATGCGCCATATGGCCAAAAGCCAAGTTCTTCCACACGCCTGGTTCAGCATAAAGCAACGGGAGTTAAGATGTACAGTGCAACTTAACTCCTATCACTACATACAAAGCCAGGCACTGATTGTAGTACCCCAGTCAGTGTCTGGCACAGTTAATAGTGATGGCAGTTATGCTGTAACACTATGAATGTATGGCTCGGTATAAAGCGATGGGAGTTATGATACACCATCGTCTGTTTCTGGCTTAGTACGTTTTGTGTTATGCCTTACCCCCATGTCTGGCTTAGTGTATAGCGAACATTAATATAGCTATGATGACCATTGATCAATTTGCAGAAATGAAGACTCCAAGATAGAGGATGTAAATCAACTTACCTTTGCAGAATAGACTGCTGTAGATACTCCACTGTCGACTGTGGAGATGTTTTTTTTTATTATTATTACTATTAAATGCAGCTCCCTCTGGGCTGGGCAGCAGTTCCGAAGCTTACTTTTATCAATTGGTACAAAATAAAAATATGTGCTATATCACGTGTACGTAATTATATAAATTATAAAAGATAAAAAGTGATATACTTCCCAGATGACCGCAGCAGCCCAAAAAAGGCACTCTTCCTCAAAGTGCGAATATGCAGATAAACAGATGGTTGGGGCGCAGGTACATATATATGGGAAGAAAACAAATATATATAGTGTAAAAAGTATAAATATAAAAATAATATGTGAAGATGTGAATGCACTCACAGACAAATGGAATGCTTCAGGCCTTTCAAGTCGTGTAAAAAGTAGATGCTTTAATGGATCTTCATATAAGATCTAAAAAATAAAACTGAACATGGTGCAGTATCTTCATAAAATTCTTATGGGTAGTTAGAATTGCACTCACAATTTGTCCATGTATAAAAGCGAATAAAAGTCCACCGGGAGAAGAGGGGGAAAGGGATCCCGTGTAGTCTTTCTAAATAGTAGTAAAGTCCACCGTGGGGGTTCCGTGTAGTCCTTCTGACGCGTTTCGCCGTGTGGCTTCCTCAAGAGAAGGGTTTTCTATCCGGTATAGTCCTGTGTTCGGTGTCGCTGTTTCTTTTTTGTGTGTGTTCCGTCGCGTTCCCTGACGTACGTTCTGACGTTTCCAATGTAATTGCATACGAACGGGTTCGGATTTTTACGACTTCCTTCATCTGTTGATGTTTCATTTCTAGAGTTCCGATTTCCCCGTGATGAGACCGAATGAAGGATAACTTGCATATCTATAGATCTTGCAGTGATCTATTATGTAGTTTTACTCAATATGAGTAATCGAAAAGAAAGGAAAAAAGCTGTCTTATATCAAATCGGAAGTGTAATACAAAAGGATCAAACGTAATTAATCTGACTTGAACATTTTAAATATACAAATATTGAAGATACATAAAAATTAAACTAGAATATGAATGAAAATAAAATATTTGTCATGAATCAATAGCCGTGATGTGTGTATTTTGTATAAAAATGTTATAATGTTGATAATTAATTGGAAAAGATACGCAATTATGAATATCATATAAAGGATGGAATTCATTTTAATAGCCCTATATAGCCCTTTTATCAATTGGTCCTGCTGCAGATAATTAAGTGCTTCATCATGGTCCTCAGGGAAGTAGAGACATTAATGCGCATGCATAGGCACTCTTGTGCAGTGTGTACAAGTAGGTAGTAGGTGAAAACATTAGCCAGGTCAATCTACTCTTCTCTTGTAAGCTATAGGGTAAATGTTCATGTTTACAATGGCTGGCAAATTATGTAAAGTATTTCTATTTGAGAAGACCTATTTTGTGTCAAAATCTTTTCAATGAGGCTTTGCACTACAGTGAAGAAAAAAAATATTTGATCCCCTGCTGATTTTGTAAGTTTGCCCACTGAAAAAGACATGATCCGGCTATAAATGTAATCATTTTTTAAAAAAAAATGTAATAAAAAAATCCAGAATACCGCATTTCAAATGTTATAAATTGATCACACATGTAAAACGTCATCACGCATGTCTTCACGGGATTCCTGAAGCCACAGTTTAGTGCTGCTAATCCATTTTACTTTTCCTCTCGCTGATTTCTGGGTCTTTGTCTGAAGTGACTACAATTTCAGCAGGGCGTTTTAACTTTGGATAAGTAAAAATTACAAAGTTCTATTTATTCCTACAGAAAGTAAACTGCGAGATGACCAAATACATGCCAGGACAGGCTCTGCCACACCGACATCCAAATACACACCAGGGCAGGCTCTGCCACACCGACACCAAAACACATACAGAGCCTGTGTGTTGGTGTGTCGGTTGGTGTGTCAGGGCCTTTCCTGGTGTGTGTGTTTGGGGATCGGTGTGGCAGAGCCTGTCCTGGTGTGTGTTTGGGTGTCTGTTTGGCAGGAGCTGTAAATTTATACCAAATTACTATTTGTGTGATAAAAACAAAATAAATTGCTACCACAAAGGGTGATAGTAAAATTACTGCATGGAAATGGTTAAAATATTTCCATGTGAAATACTCTGGGGTGCCTAGTTTTCAAAAATGTATGATTTCATGGGGTAAACTGGATGACCTGGTTCAAAGATGTCCCAAATACGACATAGGGGGAAGGATGACCAGATGGTAAAATTAAATAATGCACAACTCCAAAATGTGGCCTTTTAGCTCAACAGACCCATGCATGGTTGATATCACTGTACTCGGGGGATATTTCTGAAAATATATTGGGATGTTTTTTTGGCTCTGGCATTTACCAGGAGCTACAAATTCAAACCTGATGTACAACATCTGTTAAAAGAAAACTAAAATCCACAAACTTCGGCAATAGCTGGTGGTAGAATTAGTGCATGGAAACAGTTAAAATACTACCATTACAAATACTTTGGGTGTTTAGCTTTCAAAAGTAAATGGTTTGATGGGGGTAAATTGAACTGGCTTCAAATAAGACATGGGGACAGGATTACCAGATTTAGGAAAATAAAATGGTTTAGAAATAGCAAAATGCAATGTCACGTACCTGCCGCCATGGAGAAGGGGTAGGCAGCCTTCTACCAGCCACTTAGGAGAATGAGGAGACCCCCTTCCGTGCCCTCTCCACCGGGAAGGGGGAGACCTCCCTCCAACTACCAGCAGCAGCCGAAGCAAGGAGGGAGACCCCTCTGTCTAACCAGCTCCACCCACCTCACAACAACCAAAGCAGCTGACGCGTAGGAGAGGAAGAAAGCTCTCTACATAGAATTTGACGGCAGACAAGAACCATTTGGCCCATCTAGTCTTTTTTCCCTAATGTAAGCAGTTTAAACCCCTATCAGTCTTTGGTCAGTTCCTATAGTGAGAAAAGCTTTATATCTATCCCATGTTTTTTTAAATTCCCTCGCTGTATTAGCCTGCACCACTGCATCTGGAAGACTGTTCCATTTATCTACTACCCTCTGAGTAAAGTAGAACTCTGGCCTTCAAGTTTTAGTCCATGACCTCTTGTCCTAACCTTGCTTCTCCTTTCAAATACGCTTGCGTCCTGTACTTTGTCAAGTCCCTTTAAGTAGTTAAATGGTTCTATTGCATCCCCCCCTCCCTTCTTTCTTATACATATTGAGATCTTTTAACCTTTGCTGATAATTTCTGTCCTGCAAACCACTTTCCATATTTGTAGCTTTCTTCTCAACTTTCTCCAGTCTGTCTATATCTTTCTGTAGATGGCATCCCCAGAACTGTACACAGTATTCTAGGTGAGGCCTGACCAGAGATCTGTAAAGCGACATAATCACCTCCCTCTTTATGCTATTAATGCCTCTCCCTATGCAACGCAGCATCCTGCTTGCTTTTTGAGATGCTTCATTGCATTGTCTGCTAACCTTTAATCATCAGAAATAAGTCCCTCTCTTCTGTTGAGAAGCAGCCAAAGATGCCAGGTGGACATGCATTTCAGAAGGTCCTACTGTTACCTAAAGTTTCAGCTACTTTATACCTTTACAATGTATCCCAGGGACATTGGTTCCCAAAAGAACATGCAGGTTTAAATTATGGGTACTGTATTTGCTGCTACCACTTCTGATGGGTGGCTGTTCCATTTATCTACCACCCTCTCAGTAAAATAACATTTCCTTACATTACATCTAAACCTCTGACCCTCTACTAGATTATTACCTTTTATTGTAACATTTATCCTTGTCTGATATAAACGCCCCACTGGTGTCAAATAACTTTATGAATTTAAATGTTTCTATCACATCTCCAATCTCTCTTCTGGCCTCCAAGCTATATATACTGAGCTCTCTTAGTCATTCCTGATCATTTATATCCTGCATTTTGTTAACTATTGTATTAATATTTTTCATTTAAAAATGAAACTTGTTAAAAGGAAAATTCTCTAGGCCCTGTGCACCTATAACCAGCTGCTTTTCAACTTGTGTGGTGGCATCAAAACATTCGGCCATAATACGCATTAGAAAGCATATGAAGCCGGGAGTGTATCTTTCATACACATACCAGTTTCAGGTCGTCATACCATACATTCAGGTCGTCATATACTTGGTAATTGGAATAGGTTAGTTGAAAATATAAAAATAGTATAATCACAAAATTAATAATGTTGCACATGCTTTTACCATCTTTAATTCACTAGTGGACGGTTAGTTTCTACATGTTTTTCAGTGGGGTTAATACTAACAGCACCAATGTATATTAATTTTAATCTAAATTCACCCAAAGATTGACTTGAAGCTCATTTAGTAGTAATTTACAAAATATGTTCTTTAAGAGAAGAATAGGAAAACTGGTCATTGCCCATATATGGAGCCTGCATCAGGGACTATTATGACATTATGTGATGTCATAATGCACCTGCTGGGTAACAATCTAAGTGATACCCAGAAATCACTGAGTTGATGTTGTTTTGGCGAGTAGTGAGCATTGATAAATGATATACTACTGAGTTGGAAAATGTCTAAGGAGCAAAGTGAGAGGAAGAGTGACATTCCTGTGCAGATAACAGAGAGAAAGAAACCCATGCCTTTCCCACCCTGTTTTGAACTTCCTAACGGGCACATTGTACTAAAGCTGAACAAGGGTTTTGCCTACTCTAGAACATCAAAGGGCAAGAAGAGACCCGTATCTGGACTTGATGAACAAAACAGCAAGAGAAAAAGGAAGAACACTGTGTCTCAAAAGGGTACCAAACCTCGTAAAAGGAAGTTTAAGAAAACAGAGGAGAAAGAAGAGGCATGTGAGAAGAAGAAAAAGGTCTCAGCGGGGAAGAGAGATGCCGAGGAAGCTGGTTCATCGTTTCAGCATAGCGAAACGGCCCAAGCTGTCTATCCTAGGGTTAAAGCGGAGGCACCAACTTCCCTTGCGAGACTACAATTCCTTAGGGAACTTGGAACTGGAGGCTATGGAAAGGTCCTGTTGGCATCAGATGTTAGGAAACAGAAATGGGCTGTTAAAATGGTAAAGAAGAGACACCTTGAAGAAAAGGACAAGGAAGCTTTTCTAATTGAAAGCAAAGTACTGCAAATCGCAGCAGGAAGTTCCTTTCTTGTCCACGGTCATTCCTTCTTTGAGACGCATAACCATCTCGTCTACATTATGGATTACTTCTGCGGAGGGTCTTTGCTGCCCTTCCTTGAAAAGTATCGGAATCTTGACAGCCACGTTGCATCCTTTATGGCAGCAGAGATTGCCTGCGGACTACAATATCTCCATTGTCATGGCATTGTGCATCGGGACCTTAAACCTGAAAATATCCTTCTGGACAGTGACGGCCGTGTCAAAATAGCAGATTTTGGGCTTTCTGTCCTAGGCATGTTTGGGAACAAGAAAATAACTGGATGTGCTGGGACAGTGGGATATATGGCTCCCGAGATGATCCTGGGAGAACGTTATGACTCTGCTATCGACTGGTGGGCTTTTGGTGTTATATTATACGAAATGATTGTTGGAGAACACCCATTTGATAACGGTGATGATGTTCATGCATTAGACAAAGCAGTCGTGTATAATAAGCTGAACCTCCCATTGTGGCTGAGCACAGACGAAAAAGACATATTAACACAATTTCTGTCTAAAAATCCATCTGTTCGGCACAGGGCGGCAGCCAACATCAGATGCCACCCCTTCTTCAAAGCAATTGACTGGAAAGAACTGGAAGCTGGCGGAGTTGCTCCCTTTCTGCACTACCTGTCACGCGATATTTCTTAGAATAGAGAATACCAGAGAAAAAAACAAAGACTTATTTCAATGGTTTCTCATTTGCTATCCGGTTCCACCGACCACCCTGCCTTCCATCTGGTGAAAGGGCTTATGGTCTAATAGCATTTTATTCAGATGTTAACCTGATCAATAAATAGAAATAAGGCAAACATGTTTGTGTCATCGCTTGAAAGTTTGGAAGTTCTAACATGTAATGTCATGCTTTTGCAAATCTATCCCAGGCTAGGTTTATTACTTCAATAAGAATATCAATTCTCTCACAAACTCTGGGCCCACTTCAGAAAACCACTGGTTTCTTGGGACCTGGATAATAAGGTAAGGCACAGTCGTGCAGAAGTCAGATTAGGTCTGTGTCGTTTCAGAATAGTATATTTTTTAAATATCTCCTGTTTGTTCTTAATATGTGAGTTATTTGTATAGTGATGTCTCTAATAGCATAAGGCCCTTTCCCAACTGGCATACCTGAAATATGCTTCAGAGTCCCCAATCAGAGCTGGCAAGCATAAGTGCTAAAAATAGCAATTTCCAAGACTGCTGCACGCGCATCGTAAAGTTTGTAGCTTCTTAAAAGAATACACTAAACAACCAACTTAAAAATGACAAAAAAAACTGCTAGAACAATGTGTGTTTCATAGGCCTTTCTTTATGACTCTAATCATCTTCTTCTCCCAGATCTGCTTCTATCAAATGAAGTGCAAGTCTAGTTAGGGCCCTCCTCCATGTTCAGTAATTTACACCCTAGTTGTGACACCCTGTCGCAACTAGAAACTTGTGAGCTGTTGTTCTGATTCTGAATTAGACATTGAAAACCAAAGACACTTAAACTACCATATCTACTTTATAGCATATGATAGCTGTGTTGTCTTTTTGTTGTGTCCTCATTGCAAATGCATGGGGCTGTCATGTTTGACCCAGAAGGACCTGATGCCTGCCTGCCAACTCTTCCTGTGACGTCAAGCAGGGAAGAGGGCATGAAGGCGATATTGGGGGATAACAAACTATACAGAGTGCCAGAGTAGCCGAGGCACTTCACAACACTGTTAATCAGTCTGGTCCTATAGCTCCTGCCTGATATTTTAATACGTCCTGTTTTGTTATTATGGTACGTCAATTCTGTGTACCCCGTGTTATTACAAATGTACAGATACCAAACTCCCCCTATGCTTCTATCAGGATGACCCATTGTTGTTTCTTAGGCCCTGCTAAACCCTCTCCAGTTTTGTTTCCTGTCATTCCGGAGGTCACACTGTAACCACACACTTCATTATTATTATTATTATTATTCGTTATTCTTCAGTGGAAACGTAACCGTATTTCCGATATCATGTAAGATTTTATGGCACCCGGGATAGGACATCTGGTATCCTTTAAAAGATGCTCTGCCTGGATGCTTTTTATGTTTGATTAACTTTTATGGAGAGGCCAGTTTTCCAGGTAACGTTTATGGCATGATCTTGCCTACCAAAAAACTAAATGTTCCCTTCTTCATGCTAGATGCCTTGTTAACCCTGAAACATGGGCATTTCGCATGACTGGAAGGATTCTACAGAAATGCCCATTTAGCCACAAATGCCCCTTTAGCCACCCCCAGCTATTTTCCATGAAGGATATATTATTCTTGTTTTATATATTCTGCAGTGCTGTACAATGTACCAGACACTACAAGTAGTATATAAGGTGGAGAATCAAGCGGTAAGGAGAGCCCTGCTCAGATGAGCTTACAATGTAGAGGTGTGCTTGGCTGAACACATCTCCTTGTACCCCACAGACTTGCCACCACTTAGCTCCTGTGTTGACTTGACAACCACTTTGTGTGGGGGTCAGACCTTTGTGTACAAATTGAAAGCGCTCCCATTTATTTATTTCTTTTCATTGTTTTTAAGAATGCATATGAAAGTTCAGTAATAAGCATTATTCTTTAGTAGGGATTCAAAACTGTAAATCGGGTTATTTTGGTCCTTAAAACTTTGGATGTAAGAAGCTTGGCGGGGCTTCTACCATAAGTCTAATGTAGGAATGCCAGCATTTTTTTTGATACGTCCTTGGGTGATTATGTAAGTGCGCCACCTAAAATTGCACTTGTAGCGTAATCATACGTATGCAACTGCATTACCAGCTTTTTACATTGCCATTTCTCACACACCTGGTGGTTTATTCTTTGGATGCTGCGATCAGTACTGAGCCCAGCCATATAGTGTCAACTGTAACAGTTCGGTTGGCCAGCATGCGGACTAAAGGGGAAAACTCTGGGATTATATAGAGCCGGCCCCAGAAACAACGTGTACTACTATGGAATTCATGGATAACCAAAATTTCATTTTTACAAATGTCTCATTAAATTATTTTAATAGGACTGTTCCACTAAAAACTTGTAAAATATATAAAAGATACAAATAAAGATACAAAAATAGTATACAGTTTAACAAAATTGTGATTTTCTTTTTTAGCATTACTTGCTAATAATAATGCAGATACTTTTGCAATCCTTAATTTACTAGTGGACAGTAAAACTCTACACATTTTTCAAGGGGATTAATACTAACAGCACAAACATATATTCATAATCCAAATCCAATCAAATCAAATTCACTCAAGGATTGACTTGAAGCTCATTTAGTAGTAATTTACAAAATATGTTCTTTAAGAGAAGAATAGGAAAACTGGTCATTGCCCATATATGGAGCATGCATCAGGGACTATTATGACATTATGTGATGTCATAATGCACCTGCTGGGTAACAATCTAAGTGATACCCAGAAATCACTGAGTTGATGTTGTTTTGGCGAGTAGTGAGCATTGATAAATGATATACTACTGAGTTGGAAAATGTCTAAGGAGAAAAGTGAGAGGAAGAGTGACATTCCTGTGCAGAGAACAGAGAGAAAGGAACCCATGCTTTTCCCACCCTGTTTTGAACTTCCTAACGGGCACATTGTACTAAAGCTGAACAAGGGTTTTGCCTACTCTAGAACATCAAAGGGCAAGAAGAGACCAGTATCTGGACTTGATGAACAAAACAGCAAGAGAAAAAGGAAGAACACTGTGTCTCAAAAGGGTACCAAACCCCGTAAAAGGAAGTTTAAGAAAACAGAGGAGAAGGAAGAGGCATGTGAGAAGAAGAAAAAGGTCTCAGCGGGGAAGAGAGATGCCGAGGAAGCTGGTTCATCGTTTCAGAATAGCGAAACGGCCCAAGAAGTCTATCCTAGGGTTAAAGTGGAGGCACCAACTTCCCTTGCGAGACTACAATTCCTTCGGGAACTTGGAACTGGAGGCTATGGAAAGGTCCTGTTGGCATCAGATGTTAGGAAACAGAAATGGGCTGTTAAAATGGTAAAGAAGAGACACCTTGAAGAAAAGGACAAGGAAGCTTTTCTAATTGAAAGCAAAGTACTGCAAATCGCAGCAGGAAGCTCCTTTCTTGTCCACGGTCATTCCTTCTTTGAGACGCATAACCATCTCGTCTACATTATGGATTACTTCTGCGGAGGGTCTTTGCTGCCCTTCCTTGAAAAGTATCGGAATCTTGACAGCCACGTTGCATCCTTTATGGCAGCAGAGATTGCCTGCGGACTACAATATCTCCATTGTCATGGCATTGTGCATCGGGACCTTAAACCTGAAAATATCCTTCTGGACAGTGACGGCCGTGTCAAAATAGCAGATTTTGGGCTTTCTGTCCTAGGCATGTCTGGGAACAAGAAAATAACTGGATGTGCTGGGACAGTGGGATATATGGCTCCCGAGATGATCCTGGGAAAACGTTATGACTCTGCTATCGACTGGTGGGCTTTTGGTGTTATATTATACGAAATGATTGTTGGAGAACACCCATTTGATAATGGTGATGATGTTTGTGCAATAGACAAAGCAGTCGTGTATAATAAGCTGAACCTCCCATTGTGGCTGAGCACAGATGAACAAGACATATTAACACAATTTCTGTCTAAAAATCCATCTGTTCGGCACAGGGCGGCAGCCAACATCAGATGCCACCCCTTCTTCAAAGCAATTGACTGGGAAGAACTGGAAGCTGGCGGAGTTGCTCCCTTTCTGCACTACCTGTCACGCGATATTTCTTAGAATAGAGAATACCAGAGAAAAAAAACAGACTTATTTCAATGGTTTCTCATTTTGCTATCCGGTTCCACCGACCACCCTGCCTTCCATCTGGTGAAAGGGTTTATGGTCTAATAGCATTTTATTTAGATGTTAATCTGATCAATAAATAGAAATAAGGCAAAAATGTTTCTGTGTCATCGCTTGAAAGGTTTAGAATTTTTTAAATACTCAAATGGTACGTGATGGTGGGATAAATGTTACAAAACATACATGCATCTTTATGCACAGTCTTCCTCGCAAATATAGAAAAAAATTATTTATGTATTCCCACAGCAAACAACCTCAGAGACCATCTTAAACAAGTGATGATGGATGCTAACACTGCATGTTAGCGGCTACTCCTGAGGCATTGAGGATCACATATTTCCCTATTATCAGCAGATCACCATGAAATATTTTATGACGGCCCCCTATGTGGGGTGAAAAGTCTCATTACTGCAAAATAATTTTAAAACCTACCCTTTAACGAATATATTTTTAAAAATGATTATAAAAATTGAAAATGGTTATAAAAATTGAAAATGTGAATCAAACGTGGTCTGTGTAAAATGTGAATAAACTTATCTCTGACCCCCCCTATTTATTATCTCTCCCTTTTTCTCCCATCTCTCATCTCATTCTCTCTTCTTCTCGTCTCTCATCTTTCTCATTATCTCTCCATTTTCTCCCCATATCTCCTCTTTCTAATATCTCCCCCTTCGCTCGTCATTATCTCTACTCTATCATTTTTATCTCTCCATTTCTTATGAGCTCTCCTCTTTTTCACTATTTCTCCATCTCCTTACTTAACTCCTCTGGTGGGATTGCACTGCCCGAGTGTGAATAATGCCATAACTGTTATGCATGTATGTCTGTCTGTCAGCTTGTGCGCATCTGAAGAAGAGAAAACATACAGTGTGAGGGTTTGTGAAAGATGTAACTCAATCTTTTATTATTTACATTCATTATAATAAAACCAGGGTCACCTTTAATACTGATTGAACCTTGGGCATTTGCTCGGGACCCCCCCTGTGCTCCATGGAATCACACCCTCTACCCCAACATAAAAAAAAACAAAATTACAGCAGACTGTCAGAGTAAGTGCGGTCTTCCCTCCTTCTGACTAGCGTGACAAGTGATGTCCTCACATTGCATGCGCAGGGCAAGGGAGGAGGAAAATATACTGCTGATCGCATAGCACATGAATGCTGCAGGTCCAGCAAGTTACCAAAAACAGACGTGCAAGTCGTGCTCAGGGCCAGCTTTAGGTGTTCAGGTGCCCTATGCAGGCCACCCCCAGGTGCCTCCTCCCTTCCTTCTTCCTCCATTCACCGTCCCACATCTCTCTTTTGCTCCCTCATGTAGGTCAGGTATTGGTCAAATAAATGAAACATGGAAGCTTAGCATTGTAGGTATAGATCAACTAAACAGACATACAAACATTGTATTTGCAGGTAGTAATAAATAACACAAGCAAACTCAGCATTAAGGTTTGGATCAATAATACATGGGAACCCTGAATAACGAAAATAGATCACAGGTCACACAGCCGAAATGCTAGCACCCAGATTGCACACGTGGGACTGGCCCTAGCACAAAAGGAATGAACTGGGTGAATATTTGAAAATAAAAAACAGAGATGCAGGAGGTGAAGTGCTGTTAAGGACTCAATAAGTCCATCGGGAGTTTACCTTTCATTCTGGGGTGTAAGGGAAATCAGGGGAGGGACCGGGAAAGTGAGACAACAGATGGAGAGTTTCATTTGGTTTCTATGGCAGAAACAGAAGGGAATTGCTGTATAAATGAAAAGGTGTATATATTAAATGGTCACCTAAAAAGTCTAAGGGCACGCCCCCATGACCACGCCCTAACCACACCCCCAAGCTGCCCCTCTTCCTCTATTTGAAGCATCGGGATGTATGGATCTCGAAGAAGCTGTTGGTATGAGGATAACGTCTTCATTTATCCTCGTGGGAGGGACTTTGTTGATTTAACCGATTAACATGCAGAGGTGGCATAAAAGCCTCAGTGTCACTGCATTAAAGCATGTCAGAAAACGGTTGTGTTTGTATGCTGGAGAAAATGAACCCATGTCATGCGTGTTATTGTATCAGTGTTACACAGTGTGACGCGCGGAGTAGATTGCAAGCTCTACAGTACACACGCGCGCTCTCACCGAGATTATTTTGAAGAGATTGTTCTCCTTGGCAGGCAAGTTCGTGCACGGCATGTCGCAGCAATATGAAAGGATGCGCATGCGCAAGTGGCGTCTGGTCATGACGAACGAAGCGCTCGGTGATTACGCTGTCTGTTCGCCTGCTAGCGATTCGCATTATATTTCTGTTATGCCCAATAAAATAAACGCAATCTGTCACCGAGTGTTTTTTTGCCAGTAGTCTCTTAATAAAACTCTGACCTGAATAAAACAGAGCTCCCGTTATTAATTATTAGACATTTTTAAGTATCCCGGCCACCGTACTGCTACCTGTGAAGCGTTGCATGCTGGAACCTGTAGTTTTGTATCCTTTGACCCCCTTTGGACTAGTGTGAAAGAAGCAGGCGAGCGGCGATTGAAAGATACTCCGGGTCTGTAAGTCGACCGTGACTTAATTTGCTCTCGGTTATACAGCTGAGATGTGCCCACGCCCTGCTAGCAGCTGTAGCTTGGCAGCTATGACTCCTCTTTACTAGTAATCACTGGACCCACTGGGGTTTGGGCATTTGATGTGGCACCCGAGCTGAATAAAACTAAGCTCTGTGGCTTGTACACGGGTGGTTTGGCTACTCGTTTTGCCAGATGTGTTTAGAGCAGAGGTTACAGCTTACACGTGCTACAGCTTATGCTGATTCCCTATATATGAATGTGTGACATGATTCCATCATATATAAAGAAAACACATTCATGATCAAAACATATAGAAAATAACACACAATAAATCATCAGTTTACACTATGTAGCCGTATCAGTCGCACAGAAGTTGCACATGTATTAACGGGTGTATTTATTCATCGTTTACTTCTATCTAGCAGCAGGAGGAGATGCCGCAATGAGATGCCCACTTAGTATTGGGCTGTGGAAGTCCTGTCTCAGCCGCTTCCATTTTTTGATCCCTACAGTACAAAGGACACAAAACAGATTTCTTACGGAGCCGCTTGGATCACATTTACTGAGCGGATACATCTTTCTTCAACAACAGCCTGGTCTTCCCTCAAGAAGATATCACTATAAGGACTCTCGCTCGCTGTGGCAAAGTGAGATATTACAAAGTCACTTGAACTCCTTAATCAAAGAGCATGAAGAACTAAATGAAATGCTAAGTCACGTAACAGTGCGAGACGAAGATCGTAGGACTCTGGGGAAGAGACATGCTGAACTGTCTGCGCTCACTTCTGTTCTTGAAGATATACAAGCAGCAGAACGAGAAGCCAGAGAGCTGGAGTCTATGTGTGCGGGTAAAGTACAAAGCCTAAATTCTCATGTGATACACTACTTGTTATGCCCTGTTTGCCCATTGTACAGCATCGTGGAACACAATGACCCTATATAAATGAAGAAATAATTACCTGTCTCTTAAAACGAACATTGAAGTCCTTCATATTAAGCTTACGGACATTAGGTTACAATCTACAAGAAGGTTTAAGTGTTGCTGTATCCTTAATACAAAATGTTGTTCTGCTTCTCCCCATGGTCCCAGAGCGCTTCCAGTCCGTTGTTCAGCTTCTTGAGTGTTTCCGGTCCTTTGAACAACAGTCGGCAAGCGCTCTGTTTCCACGGGGAGAAGCTGAACTACAGAGTAAAGAAGATCTCTTATCCGTAACTATCCCTGATCCGAATTACTTCTGGCCCCAAACATTTCAAATGAGGGATACTCAACCTGTATTAGTTTTGTACTGGACTTGACATACCTCAAGAGCCAGGTCGCCATGGTGACAAGAAATCGCTTCTTAGTTCCTAGCGCATAGGGTTTGCGGGGAGAGTACTGGGTTACCTGCATGCAAGTACATGTCGCTGGTACAAGCTAAAGTACACATTCCACCATGCGTGATTGAAACATTGTAGGGGGTCCCCTGCCCAATACAGCCCAAACTCTAGGCCTACTGCTGGCCCGCACCCCCAATGACTAGTCAGTTCTTGGAGCTCAGACACAAGCAGTACGTGCGGACTGTGTGTCCTGTCCTTAGGCAACAAAGGTAGTGGTGTGTGTTTGAGCTGTGTGTGTGTAAGTATGTTAGTATGTGTGTGTATTAGTCTGTACGTATGTTTCTATGTGTGTATATTAGTCTGTGTAAGTATTTTAGTGTGTGTTTTGGATTGAAGAAACAGACAAACCTAGCTTTGTTTGCCTGGTCCTAAATATAAACCAAATTGATTAACCCTTGATTTAGTATCAACTGTTGCTTGAATTTCATATATCTATTCAAGTACATTGGGTTTATGTGATATGATGGGACCATTAGTTACTATGGTGATATTTTTTTCCCCCGAAACTTTTCACCACAATCAGATTTTTCACACAAGCCTCTATGTTGTCATTTTTTTCCGTTAACTGTGTTTCTGTTGGAAATGTATTTCTTTAAGATCTAGAAGGCAATGAGAAGGAAGAGTTGCTAGAGCTTGCCCTCGCAGAAAAGGAAGCAATGAACCAGGACATCGACACATTACGTGGAAAGGTAAAAATAAAAGTAACTCATTCTTTGCATTACACAAATAATTTACAGGGGAATATAAACACACCTAGTTAATCCCCAAATGTGAAGGAGGTACAGAATGCCTCCGTGTTCCCTGCCCCTACATAATGGAGCATGTGGATCTATAATAAGATTTATGTTGTTTCTGTTGAACATCTTATTAAAATATAGTTTTTGAAGTAACAAACAGTAACAGGTGTGAAACCAAGCAACGTACGAAGTGTCAGGCCAAGTTGAATGATTTACATCAGGGATCCCCAAACTCGGCCCTCCAGCTGCTGCAGGACTACATCTCCCATAATGCTCCTTCAGCTAAGGGGCTGGCTGAGGAGTATGGGAGATGTAGTCCTGCAGCAGCTGGAGGGCCGAGTTTGGAGATCCCTGATTTACATAGTTTGCTGCTATTATAGATTCTCTACTACAGATCTTTTGAAATTGTGCACTGAATCTGTAGGATTACCCATTTGTGGCTTAGAGTTGTTTGATATCATTTTGCTTCTTAAAGCCTTCAGGGGAAAATGTGAAATTAGAACAGCCTGCTCAGAAGTATAGTACGCATGAACCCATTAAGAGTACAGAACCCATTAGAAAGGAAAAAGCATATTTTTGGCGTGATCCTATGAAATGGGAGGAAATGTGCAACAAAGGGATAGTTTGGTACAGAAAGTGCAGGCAGCTAGAGGCCTCATTGGTGGGAAGTATGGATCCAGCGGTTACGTTATTGTCTAACGGAAACGCAGGGGTAAAATTTATTCAGTTCCCTGCACAGGGGGTGAGCCAACTGGAGGGTACTGTGACTTCTAACAGGCAGGTTGTGTGTTTGCATTCAAAAAAGGATGGTGTGTAAGTGTTAATCCTTTGTGTGTTTCCAGCTCTTGCAGATTCTAGTGCCACGGGAAAAATATGACAGGAGTGATGCAATACTGGAAGTGACATCTGGCAGAACCACCGGAGGTCAGAATTCTCTGTGGTCATTTGTGTATGAAGCTTGGTGTATAATAAAACTGACAGGCATACATAACACTGCTCTGTGTTCATGCGTATGGGGAGTGGTGAGGAAATGAGCATGAATGGACAGTATTGGCGTATGAATGAAGTGATATTAAATGCCTGTAACTTGCATTAAATACCTCCAAAGAGATATGATATAAAAGCCATTAGTCTATGGCTATTAATACAGTATTTTGCTTATGGTGCACTGTTAGCTGGTTATGGATAACAATCCAAGTCCCTTCCAACCAAACAAGTAGCTAATACACCATTTGTGTGTAAGTATGCCACCTCTGTGCCTTTCTTATTCACAAAGGGTTTCCTTATACCCATCAATGTACCTAGTTGGGAAAGTTTAACTTTTGTCCTCCATTTATCGGAGATTGATTCATAGTCTGGCATGTTATATTATGTGTAAATGTATATGTAACCTTTTTGCTGTTTTGGTGGGAGAGGAGGTAATTTTGCCAAAGTATTTATATTCTTTACCAAATTATATTTTGATTTTCTTTTTCAGGTGACATTTGCCAACAGTTCACCAAAGAGGTTTTCGAAATGTATCAAAATTATGCTTACTACAAATCTTGGTGTTTTGAAATTCTGAATTACACACCATCCGAGTACGGTAAAGAATGAAAATTGTTCTTGTTTTGGGGTGAAATAGCAGACACATTCCGCTCCTGGTTAGCGAATCCGAGTTTAAGTTTAAAAAGCTAATTGATCATTGGAAAACCCTTTTGCTATTGTGTTACGCTAGAAATTCCTTGTTTCCCATGAAAATAACTAAGAGACTCCAAACTTTTGAACAATAGTGCATATGTGTATATTATCAATAAAAATGTTGAAACACAGTGACACCAAGACTTCCTAACAGTATAAAAATCATATAACACAGAATCTTATGTGCCATTATACATCCATGTGGAACAAGTGTTTGCATTTATAATGCTCTGTTGAACACGAAACACAGATTTTGTGCAGATTGATGAAATATGTCCTTATGTGTTGTATATTTAGTTGTTGTAATGAAGCTCTTACTACATCACGTCATTGCAGGTGGGTTGCATCATGCAGCTGCACGGATTTCAGGAGATGGAGTGTATAAGCTCTTAAAATACGAGGGAGGCACTCACAGAGTGCAGAGGATCCCCGAAGTGGGCCTGTCATCCCGGATGCAGAGGATTCACACAGGGACCATGGCTGTGATTGTACTTCCGCAGCCAGATGAAGTAAGGAATGCAGACGTTTTTCTTACAGGTGCCCTAAAACGTAGGATTTCTGTCCCTGTGACGGGAGTACAGCCTGAGACATATTAAAAAACAAGTACGTGAGCACCTAAGAAAAACTTTCACTTACTCCATGGTGCACATTTTGTCCGCACCCGCAGAAGATTGGCGAACAAGTGACTTTTGTGTTCTCATAATATAGGGGTGCAAGCTAATTCATAGCACAAGATGTTGCCGTTTTATTCTCAAACTCAATAAGCAGCAAAGGGCAGCGCGTGAGTTTTCTAGACTCTGTGCCCCTGAACAATGCAGAGCAGATTACAATGTCGCCAACATCCAAATACTGTCTAAGAAAAGAATCTAACAGCACCGGAACATTATTACGTTATTAAATCAGTACTGACGCTTACAATACTTTCTTCCAGCGCGTACAGATTGTATACTCATTTTTATATAGTGATTGCAGTATGCACTGCGTGCACTCATTGCACTAATACTATTAGTTACAATATATAACTGCAGACAATCTGTAAGTATTTAATATTTCAGGCTGCTTGACATCCTGCATGCAGTTTCCATAAATGCAACAGATTCATTGAGGTTTTTATGTTGTTTACAGATAGATATTAGAATTGATCCCAAGGACCTGCGAATTGACACATTCAGAGCCAAAGGAGCTGGGGGACAGCATGTGAACACAACGGACAGTGCGGTGAGGGTCGTTCACATACCTACAGGTAACCAGATTAAAGCGACACTAAATCCTAACCTGAAATTCCTAATGTGAAAAGGGCAGCGGAGGTTTATTAAAAAATCCAAACACAGCTTTTCTTTAAGAGGAAGCAATCGTGATGAAATCATGTTTGTTTGTGTTTCTGGAAAAGGACCTGAAAGCACATACTTGTGCTAAATAAAACAATATATAATGTGTGGGGTGCTCTAAATGAGTTAGTGGGCAATCAGCGTTCAATAAAGTCTGGTCATTTAGTGGAAGCATGGGGAAAAAAAACCCACGATCTTGAAGGGGTTATTATGGACCGCTTGTCTTCCTAATTTTGGGTAAACCGTGGTTCTTGTAAAATGTGTTCACAGCACCGCAATACAAATTGTTTGCCTCGCTGAATTGCTTGGGTGCAGGCAGGTTTTACTGTTCGCTTGGCAGTGGAATGATTGAGACTTCATTCCCTCTTTCCACACAGGCATTATTGTGGAATGTCAGCAAGAGAGATCGCAGATTATAAACAAGGACAAAGCCTTGAGAATGCTGCAAGCTAAATTACATGAACAGACAGTGGAGAAGGAACTGTCTCAGAGACAAAGTGCCAGAAAATTACAGGTGGGGGAACTGGATTTATTCATCAACAGAAGAAAAGTGATACACGCAGAGGAAGAAACCCGTAATATCACCTTATTTAACTCAACATGGCTAACACAATTTATGACACAATGTATTTATAGCGTTATCATCAACTTTCAGGTGGGAACCAGAGCCCAGTCCGATAGAATTCGCACTTATAATTTCACGCAGGACAGAGTGACTGATCACCGAATATCCTATGAAGCTCGAAATATCAAGGTAAAATGTGCAAAATTCAAAGGAATTATAAAATAAGTGTATTTCTATTTTTAAAGGAAGATTTAGTCTCCCGTATAAACTCACCAGTGAAGAACGCTTATTAAATGACTTCGCTATACAGTCTTTCACCTGTTGGAGAAATATAAGGAATGTACCTTAGGGAGAAGTTGCAGTACACAGCCCTCCTCCGAGGTCTAGTTTTTGCACTACTTGTGGCTGCTTCAAGTAGCTAATTGGCATGAAGAAAATGCATTGAAACCAAGGAAACTACTACAGCCAAATGCATGATGATGATGATGATGTATGTATATGATTGCTGGAGTGCCCCTTTAATGTGTTGACCTGATTTTAGGATTTTATTCACTAAGATGTCATTGTAAGAATATCACCTCATTAACTATGCATTATGAAGGGAGCCACCCTGGGGAGCTTGACCCTACCTGATGTATAGTTAATGTGGCGAGATTTCTTGAAAGTGATCGCACTGATTTAATAACACACGGGGCAGTCCTATTTGAACATGTAATGAAGCCAGTTACTTGAAATGTTACAAATCATATGCAACCTGGTGGTTTAGATTAAAGCATTAATACATTTAATTAATTGAACATTATATACAATATGCCTACCATTTTTGGGCTGTTGCCAAATAACTTGGTTGACGTGTCAATTTAAGTGACTACAGTATTGCTGTCTGGTTGCCTTTTGCAGGAATTTCTGAGTGGAGAAAAGGTTTTGGATGATTTAATAAACAAATTACAGGAATCTGCCGACACGGAAGCGTTCCTTGAAGTTATAGAAAAGTATACCTTAAAGCTGGGCCGGTGATATCCACTTAACCTCCATTAAAGCCTAGAGGCCTTGTAAACAATACATCTCTGCCACGATAACCATTGACTGACTCTCTGTACCTTGTTTTGAGAGCTCCGTTAATCAGCAGCTGATGTGACAGGCCGGCGCTGAACATCCAGATGGATTAAATATGGATTTGATAAATATGTATATAAATCTAATAAAGATGTTTTTTTTCTATATTTTTTAATTTTTTTAAAAAGAAAACAGAAACATACATTTGGCAAATGTCCCATGGCCTATCCTACCTCAATTGACATCTCATATTCTGGCACTGACTTCATAATATTCTTCTGTGTTGAACCTTCATATATGTCATTCATTCTGCACTCCTACATAGTTTTAACCCTTTCATGCCATGGCAACATTTTTGTGTAAGAATCAATATTTTAGATAGTCCCAGGTCCCTTTCCCACCTCTTCAGGACGTATGGGTGTGATGATAAGGTTGCTGTCAAAGTTCTGATATATATATATATATATATACATACGTTTGGCAGGGTCAGTGGCTGTGATAGTTTTCCATTGACTCTAATACGGGCTGTGTGAGTGGTACAAAGTTTGTCAAAATGTCTTGTAGTGGGTGATGATGAAACCATCAGGGCCTAGGCTATTACACCCAAATGCCTACAAAGGTACAAATCAATCCTATGCATGGTATCTTCATACTGATGAGTTGTCCCCTAAGTAGGGCCTTATGAGCTTGCTAAACCAAGGGCCTCTTAGGTTGAGTGCCCTCCATCAATCTACCAACTACTAAGGGTGGAGGGATCATTTCACCGCCCTGAGGTCCAGGGCAGTGCCCATTGATCTATCCAGGTCTGGGTTCAGAGTGAGGTTAAAGTCCCCTCCTAAAATAATAATACTGTCTGAGAAGCCTTTTATGCGCTTCAATATAGTGCATTTAAATGGTGTGGTCCTATGTTTGCTGCATAAATATTAGATATGGCATTTTTTTGTTAGCTAGACTTCGCTTTATACGGTGCATTTGATTTACACAACATGCCTACCACTTTGAAGATAATTGTTTTAGATTTTTGAAGAAATAAGAAAAAAACCCAGAAAACGGTTTTTATTTTTAGACACCTTTTTACAGCTGCAGGTCTCTTGGGGTATGTCTCTATAAGCTTGGCACATTAAACCATTTGCAGATATGCGTTATAGGGAGTTTGTTGGAATGGAAATGGGTCTCTTGTATCAGTGCTGCATGGATCCTTGAGCCGTTCAGATGGCAACGGAGCATAGATCTCTTATCTGGGGAGATTAGTCCTTTAGCATTAATCTAGTGGGGTTAGTGTGTAGCATTCTGTAGCCTAATAACAGGAGAAAAGACTAAGGTCACCCAGGAATGCCTAGTTTGTTAAGGCGAGCATTCATGAAGGGTGCGTGCATATTGTCACACACGTCTTCTGAGGTAGTTATTGCATGGAGGGGAAACAGATCAAATGAGCGAACATTTGACCAAGTCCCAGACTCACGCTCTCAACTGTGTCATCTGCCCGCCATCCCATCCCTACCTATACTGAGGTTAACCCCCAACTGCCCACATTACCCACAACCCTCAATTCAAGAAAATAAAGTTTATAAAGGAATAGTTAGTCCATCACAGGGGCTGGATAGCATGGGTCATGGTGGTACTTGGGTGTCAGGTACCGTTCCGTAGGTACCTTGCGTCCTGCTAGTACAGGGGTCCAGGATTGTAGGCTGCCATATTGTGACTTCTCAGGGTAGGTAGCTGTTTGGGGTAAAATGTCTGTATTCAATGGATGAAGTAAAGAGGTTTGATGCAACCATTGTCTATAAGCCCGCCAGCAATTCTGTCCGCGTTCGGTATAGGAGGTGTCGGTAAAGTTCATGTTCCCGTAAAACCCGGCTTAGTTAATGCAGTGTCTGAAACAATCACCATGGAAACCAGCACCATGTATACTGAAAATTTTTGAATTTTAATGTTATTGTTATTACCGTAATTTTCACTTTCCCCCTATTGTAATAGCTTCAACGGCTCTCAATAAATATCACACGTTGCAATATCCAGAGCTACCTGCTGCCATGTGTTGACAGCTGGTTTTCCATGAAAGAATATTATATGACCTATTTATAATAAATTTATTAGTTAAATTACATAAGGGAGAGTTGCAGTTTCATTTCACTAAAAAGAGCCAATATTGTCAAGATGAGGTGATGGAAAAACCCGCCCTGATTTCAGTATACATTACACAGGGCTAGCCAAGGGCTTTCTTTCTCAGAAGCTTAGTGGTGTTGGACCTTCATATAGAAGCCAGGGAGCTCAAACACATTTCTCCCTTTAGTGAATAAACCGCAGCCTGATACACTCCAAGCAGTCTTTGCGCTTACAAATCACAGACGGATGAGGGGTATGGCGCCAAAAACATTGTGAGGTTCATTATAAAAGTGTTCTCATTGCCACAACAAATGGACTGCTTCCATCAGCGCTAAAATCCTGCCTGTTACTATACAGAGACAAACAGCTTTTCCAGATTCTTGTTCCTATAAACAAAGTGCTCGAAAGTTATGGGACAAATCTGTTTTTTTTTTTCTTGGTCATGCTGTCTATAAATTAAACAGTTACGTGGATGTCACCTCTATAATGTTGTGTGTGGCTAATTGCTGTCATATGTTGCCAATAAGAAATATGGCCACTGAGCGACCTTGACGCACTGTAGCGCGGCAGTGCGTTCTGGCGTCACGACGTTTCGTTCGTAGGAAGGAAGCTCTACCCGGAATAGCGAAATAGCGGTGCTCGTAGGTTCAGCGCCCGAATAAGCACAACGCGGCCCGGTAATCTGTCACTGTAACCCAGTCATGTCTGCTTACGCGGTATCCAGGTTTTTCTCCGGCCCGGAGTTGCTTGAGGATCCGGCCCACGCTTCGGCGCTGCTGGCGCAACTAAAAGCCTTTTACGATGCGCGGCTGCTATGCGATGTCACCATCCGTGTCCTGGGAGGAGGCCCCGCAGAACCCGGGGGAGGAGGCCTAGAAAGCGGCCGAACCTTCACCTGCAACCGCAACGTGCTGTCTGCCGCCTGCCCTTACTTCAAGAGCATGTTCACAGGAGGCCTGTATGAGAGCAAGCAGCAGCAGGTCACCCTTCACGACATGGACCCTGAGTCCATGGCCCTTATTATTGACTACTGCTACACAGGCAAAGTGACTGTGACAGAGGCCAATGTGCAGCGGCTCTATGCTGCTGCCGATATGCTCCAGCTGGAGTATGTGCGCCAGGCGTGTGCCGGCTACCTGGCTCGCCGTCTTGACCTACACAATTGCGCCAGTATTTTGCGCTTTGCTGACGCCTTTGACCACCCAGAGCTTAGATCCCGCTCTCTGGCCTTCATGGCAAGACACTTTGAGCAGCTGTCTGTCGGAGATGAGCTTTGTGAGCTGAGCCTGGCGCAGCTGAAGGAAGTGCTCACAATGGATAACCTAGATGTGGCTAGCGAGAGAGTGGTGTGCGCTGCTGCCTTGCGTTGGTTGGAGGCCAATCCCAAAGACAGGGCAAGTTCGTGTTTGGAGGTGCTACGCTGTGTGAGATGGCAACACTTTACCGAGAAAGACTGTGTCTATCTGGAAGGCCTGAGGTCCAAGCCATTTCTACGCAAACATTGCTTGCAGTATTTGGATGCAGTGCTGCAGGACAAAGATGGCAAATTTGCCTCCCCTGCCCTACCCTGTCAAGAGGGAAGCCCGCTGCGTAGGATTGGCATGCTGGCTAAGGAGATGGTGATTTTCTTTGGGCACCGCAAAGAGCCTTTCCTGTGTTATGATCCATATTCAGGTGACATATACACCATGCCATCTCCACTCACAAATTTAGCCCATGGAAAAGCCGTGACGTCCTCTGCCGTGTGTGTCTCGCCAGAGAATGACTTGTACTTAGCCACGCAACCTATGAAGCAGCTGTGGGTGTATAGCGCTGTACAGAACAGCTGGCAGCTCTTGGCAGAAAGACTGTTGTGTAGGGAAGGCATGGATGTTGCCTACCTGAATGGTTATGTCTATATTGTTGGGGGTCGCGACCCATCTACAGGTGCCAAAATTAAAGATGTGGAGTGCTACAGTGTGCAGAGAAACCAGTGGGTGCTGGTAGCTCCACTCCCTCACTCCTTCTATTCCTTTGAGTTGGTGACCGTCAACGACCACTTGTATGCGGTCAGTAACAAAAGGATGCTGTGCTATGATCCTGCTTGCAACCAGTGGCTGAACTGTGCCTCTCTAAAACGTTGTGATTTCCAGGAAGCCTGTGTTTTCAATGACGAAATATACTGTATTTGCGACATCCCTGTGGTGAAAGTCTACAACCCTGCTAGGGGAGAATGGAGGCGGATATGCCAGATCCCGACGGAAGGAAACACAAATAATTACCAGATTGTACGTCATGGCTCCAAACTCCTGCTCATCACCTGTACCACCGTGCAATGGAAGAAGAACCGTGTAACTGTGCATGAGTATGATGTCACTAATGACCGCTGGATAAATATTGGCACCATGCTTGGTCTTCTGCATTATGACTGTGGTTCCATCTGCCTGTCTGCCCGTGTGTATCCATCCTGCATGGAACCAGGGCAGAGTTTCATTACAGAGGAGGATGATGTTCGCAGCGAGTCTAGCACTGACTGGATGGATGGGTTCAGTGAGTTGGACTCTGAATCTGACAGCCTTAGTTCTTTCTCAGAAGACGAGTGGCCAAGAGTCTCTGTAGCGAGGCATCGGATATATGTTGAGGGTTCCTTCTAATTGCATTGACGTTGTGTACTATGAAACACAAACGCTATTTTGTATATTTTTCTTTGGTGGGGCCGTTTCTGGGTTCCTGGGCCTAACTCTGTCTCTGAAAATGAACACACCAGGCTTCTTGTGGTTCATTTTATAAACATTGCCTATTCTTCAAAGATAAACCACAGCAATGTTTAAAATAAAGGACATGCACAAGATTCTGAAGGGTTGCCTGCTGTATAGTTTTGTGGTGCAAATATCAGTGTATGTTTAATATTAATCTATAAAGACAGAGCTCAGTATTGTAGTTTTTGCATTAGAGAAGATCAGTTTATCATCGTTCCACTGACTTTACCAACAATAAATCAAGAAAGTGTATTGTGCCTCTTGGTATCTATTCTGTCTTAATTTGACTGTTTTCTTTACAATAGAACACATAGGAAGCAGGTTGTAATATTTTAAATGTCAGGTTTAGTTAATTTAAATTGGCATATTGTGGTATATTACTAATTCTATCGGCGATAAATATCTAACCAGGCTTCATCACCTTAACACAGAAATTGAATGTTGAATTTCTGCCTGTGTGTTCTGGTAATTTTGGGTGATTACACAGTAGGAAGTCAAGGCCAGAAACAAAAACCTATTGGGCTGCAAATTTCCGTTTGACATATGTAGTGTTTTAAATTTTCCATATTGCTACTCTGCAAATCTGATTCTCCTTAGATCGTACTATACTAGTCCAGAAGTGTGATTGGTATCCTTTAAATGCTCCTTTTAGTTAATATTCTTGAATCAAATGCGTTATATTGTATTCTTTTGTGTTTAATGTTATATGCAAGAAGGGAAAAACATTGCTATGTAGATATGAATCAGGTGCTGTATTTGAGGTTTCTTTTCCCGTGTTGTAGGTATCTTTGCCCAGTGACTCGTTGGGATATATTTCTAAAGATGGATAGACAAAAAAAAATACTGACACGATACTGAAAGCACTACTATATAAATGATTACTAATGTAGTAAAACATGACAAAACTTTTTGAGATAGCTCTATGCAAACACTGCATGGAGAGCAGAAAAGACTCCTTTGGCATGACTGCCATGTTATTTGGGGGAGGGGGTTGTGCCTTTTCTGTAACAAAAAGTTTGCTTCACCCTAAAATCAGTTTTTGTTGCCTTGACTAGAAAATTTGTGTTTTTAAGGTATAAAGAGACCAATGTTTTAAATGTTCTAAATTACATACATAAGCCAATATAAGTATTGGAAACTTTTATGTGAAGGTAATCAACTGTAATGTATATCATTTGCTGTGTTTAATTTGTTGTGAAAAATAGCAACACATAAAAGCCAGAAACTTCGATTGTCCGGATTAAATGTGCAGCATGTTGTGTGTTCATTTTCAGATTAAAAAAAGTTTCACCAAAGTATTTTTTTGATGTTCTAAATGTACCAATTAATGGTTAAGAATTTTATGCAAAAAAAAACAACCCATGAATACTCTGACCAATAAATCATGTGGCAGGGATCTGTTTTAATCTATACAGGTAAAGTTGATGGAAGGGCTTTTCTCTGTTGCCATACATGGAACCCAACAGGTTAATATTTAGGAAAATGTGCATTAATGTACAGGATGGTTTTAAAATTTCCACCAGTAAGCATTAGATCTAAGTATCAAAGTAGTCTCCTAAATCTATAGACATTAATATGTAGTTGGTCCTCCCTTTGCAGTTATAACAGCTTCCTCTCTTCTGGTAAGGCTTTCCACAGGATTTTGGAGAGTTTCTGTGGGAATTTTTGCCCATTCATCCAGTAGATCATTTGTGAGGTCAGGCACTGATGTTGGATGAGAGGGCCTGACTCGCAATCTCAGTTCCAGTTCATACCAAAGGTGTTTGATGGGGTTGAGGTCAGGGCTCTGGGTGGCCAGTCCGAGTTCTTCCATCCTGAGCTCATCCATTCATGTCTTTATGGACCTTGTTATGAAGAGCAGCCATGTTTATTTTTCCTGGTATTACTATACCCCAGATTCTAATTGTTTTTGTATTCCCCCCTTTTCTTTTCTACTTTGTTTTGTCAGTGGAATTCAATTCCTTCCCTATGACCGTGAGGGAAATGGGTGTCACCAGTTTCTATTATTAAGTGTTGCAGTTTGGTATGGGTAAGTAGTGGGTTGTGGTATATCAGTCTGCTGGGATATTTCCCAGCTTCAAACTGTTTCTCGCTTCTCTTGTTTTGCCTCTTGAATGAGACCTTATCTGTGCTAGGTGAGGAGAGAATGTTTGTCCCTTTCCATCCTGCTTGCTGAGCAGTGCATAAACTTTATGCCCTATTTATCCTAACCCTTCTAGAAATAGGAGCAAAGATCAGCCCCCAGCTGTTAATTGAGAAAAGAGATGACAGGGAGGTGGTTCTAACTCATGTATGAATCTGGTATGTTGTTTCTCTCCGTAGTCCTCCATCAGAAAGTACGTTTTGCCTCCTTGATTGTTGTACTAGTCCTTCATGATGTCTATTGTTATGTGTCTAAAATAGTCAATTCTCCTGCAAGCTACCAGGATAGGGAGTATATAACTGTACATATATTTTTAAACCCAATGGTGCTTATTTTGTACAATGAGTAAAGAGAAAAAGGGGGACAGACATAGGTAAGTATACAGGTTAAACCCATTACAAACTATAAGATAAGAGGGTGAGATGCTACTGCGGCTTAAATCAAATTTAGAGACAATCATTTTTTTACAAGTCATATAACATACTAATCTACACCAGAATACCACATTGGGACTCATTTGCTGTAATTTCTCCCATGGCTGGCTTGTGGCTAAGTATATTTGCGGCTAAGCTCATTGATTTTTTTAAGACCCTCTTTGTTATTGATTGTTTTATGTACTGTGATGAGGAAAGGAAAAGCTGAAGGCAGCTCCACGCGGCTGCTTAATTTCTGGTGTCCCCAATGCAGACATCGAAGCTTGTCAGCAAGATCTTTTCTTCCAGCGCGTTCTAGTGCGTCCTGCAGAATCTTTGTCTTGTTCAGTTTATTCCACGATTTCTCATACCTGCTCGTGCAGAAAGAATATTGTCAATCCAAAAGGCTGCTGTTATTCCAAACAATACAAATACATGAACACAGAGCTAATTGTACTGGGTTCCATCATAAGTGGGTTATACGTGGCCTAAAATTCTTAGCAGCGCTTGGCAATCACTGTTGGGTAATGGACCGATGTTACTAGATATTGAATTAAAAATATAGAATATGTAGTCATCCTGTCTGTCTCTCCACATTTCCTTGGTAGCCGCACAGATCCATGTCAACAACACTGACACATCTGCCTTTTATTCTGCCTCGCTTATCCCTAATTTTGATATACCTGCTGACTAAGAAAAGCAAAGCATTTCCTTCATGCTATCAGATAAGATAGTGTCCTTAAATCATCCATTCTCCATTCAAGCCTCGTGAAAATGTGTTCTGTTCTCTGGTTCACACTTACTCATCCAGCTGCAATCATAAACTGGCCACCCACTCACTCAACAGCAATGGTAAAGCATGTTTCATGCTCCATAAACTAAAACCCACGAGAAATGACTAGTGTAAGACCTGCTGCTCCAATACAAACTTACTGGTGTCTTGTACACTGGTGCCGTGTATCATGAGGATGAAAAATCTTGTCCACCCCAAATGCCCTACTCCACAATACTAAACTGCCTTTCTAATGCTACCATAAACAGTAATCAAATTAAACACCTCATACTCCTACTATAGAACAAACCTTTTGCTTCTAGCCATAAAAATGTGGGTGGTCTAGGTAAAAAGAATCTGGTGAATTGAGGAGCAATGGCTCACCATCCAAACTAAATACCCCCAGGATCTTTACAGGTTTATTGACATGAGTTTATGGCTTCTAATGCAAAGTGCACCTTGAAAGATCCTTTGTGCCCCTGCATTTTCCAGAGGTAGCCACCTGGGCTTCTTGTCTCCCTTTAACATCCAATTCTGGTTACTTGCTATGTTGATAGATTTATGGTTATATTGAGTGATGCTCTCAAACATCATGCTACTTAAATATCTCTAATTACTGGGGTTCCGAGATCTTGGATGTTGTATCATCTCCTACGTGGAGTCTTTGTCAAAAAATATGACCACTAGGTGAGCCAGAAAGGTATATTTACAAAAAGAGGCAATGTGTTTGTGAGGTTTAGACCTGTCTGTTTTTTACTTTTTGTTTTGTTTTGTTTTTTTGGCTCGCTATTGATATAGCTCATGTAACCCAAAAAATGGATTTACCAAATTATTACAAGAGACGCTAGTCCCAAAAAGTTTGTGATGCATTTTAGTGGAACAGGGCACATAGAGATTAGCAATTTGTGATGTTGAGTCATATAAGCTTTCAAGATCTTAGAGGTCCTTTCTATACACTACATCTGTAGAAGGGACCTATGAGGCGTTGAATGCTGATGTGATCATTCCTTCCTTTTAACAGAGTAATTATTATTATTATTATTGTATTATGGGAACCAAACAACCCAATTTCTTCACAGTACTGTGGTCAGCTGTTGAATGCAAATCTACATTGTGTATGTAGGTTATAACACAACAGAACACTTTCTATGAACTCTCTGACATGGGAATGCAGTCAATAACTCCTTTTCTTTTGTAACTTCATTCCAGTTCTTTGTCTTGGCTCAGTTTTGGGTTATATAATATTATATATTATAAATATTGTTGATTATCCAGCAAAATAATTATGTTAAGAACACCCTCCGCATTTGTGATGTTAGAGTGTGTTTTATATATAGTGCGTGGCACGTTAGGCATGTGCAGGGAAATGTGCAGGCCTGGAATACAGTGATAACACTTAAACTTTAATTACCAACATTCCAGCATTTTCTGCGCTTGCACCTTCTTCTCTACTGCAGCTGTGTGGAATTGTCTGATTTCCGGTCTGCTGAATCCGAGTTCACTAGCTACTATAGTCCATTCAAAGCCTAGCTGACTACCCAGCTCCTTGACGGATTTTAGGTTAATCACAGCATCCTGTTGTGTACAAAATAACATATTAAAAATGAAGTTAGATTACAGTATATTCAATGTAAATTATGATATTAGTACTCTCTCTATAGGAGGGAACTGTTGGACTTTGTCTCAGGATGAACAGGCAGATTTGTGTGACCATTCAGCCTGCAGTGGTCTCCTTCATATCATTCACCAGTAATCCGCATCCTGCAGGGCAAGAAGCTGTAGATCAATGTCACGGGGCCTGGGGTCCTCATACTCAGAAATCTTGGACACCACAGTTTTGCACAAAGGGTAAACCAGCTAATGATTCTTAGTATTTGGCATGAAGAGAAGCAATAGCTGGAGAACTACCTTTTGGTGAAGTACGGGAGCTGATATCTCCTAGCCTTGGGGGGGCTAGCAACATCAATTGGCTCCCTGTCACCCACCCTTGTGTGAAGCCTGTCTTCAGAGCTGCAACCACGGAGTGCGAGGTGCCACGCTACTTGCATTATGTAACCCCACTAAGCTCTGAACTCCAAGTGTGGGCCAGACCAATTTGTACATTCCCTGTTTGAAGAATTTGGACTGACTAGGGGGGGGCGACTGCCTACTTCAACTCATATCAGCCCACCTCTGGTGAGGCAGGCAAAACTCTTTCCATAAAAATGTATCCTGTCAATTGGTATGTTCTTTACCATTATATCATAGTGGGAATCCCTCCTTGAGTCATGGTGATGTAATATAGTCCTTGTTTGACTAATAGGATTGAGCATTTCATGAAGTCATGTACATGTAGGGGTTCTGTTAGTACAGGTGTTAGAACTATCTGGCTACCACATCTGGGACGTTTCTACTGGGAATATTTGTGATTTGTTATTTAATAATTTAGTAGGTCTGCTAGCCTATTCATTCACAATGGTTTCATGTGTGTGGTATATGGTATGGTCCAATCTTGGGGCATTGTATATGATTTCTGTATTTGTTACCATCAACTTTTAAAAACACATTTCAGTTACACCTTGGGGCATTTACCTTTTAGCTGTGCAGCTTGCACATGGCTGACCTAGGGGCCCAAAACATTTGCCAGCGTACTCTACTGGGTAGTAAAGGCCAGTAGAAGGTCATCGCTTGTGCAAAGAGAAAATAACGACAGACCACCTATTATAATTAGTATAATTAGTCTTTAACAAGAGGAAGGCATACTTAGTTTTGCAAACTAGTAGGTGTAATAAAAGAACATTTCTTACCTCCTGTGCTTTGTTGGGCATTTTGTATCCTGCTGATCAGTGCAAACTGCCTCCTACAACAATAAATCATCATAAAGTTCTCTCAGTGAGCTGATTGCTGCGGACAGTGCGTACAATGTTTTGGGTTACATTTTATCAATTGATTGGGTGAATGATAGGTGATCCCCAAAAAAAATATTAGATACACATAGTCAACTAAAAGAAACTAGCGGCTTTCTTATTGGATATGTGTTTTAATGGCTTTCTTAAATCACAATAGCCAGCACCCCAAGCATGAAGCAGAGTAAAGGATTCCATAATGAACAGAAAGTTGATAAGCGTATGATTAACACTTTATTATGCATGGCTGATACCACAGTGGTCTCCGGCAACCTGTTGTGCTACTGGGGCATTCGCGTGAGGGGAACAAAGGTAAAGGAAGCATGAGCAGTAAAAGATGTGGGCTGGAAGCAAAACCATGGAGATACGTTTTGTGTAAATTAAATACTAGAAACACTAAGTACTCTAGAAACACCATCTCAATAACCTGGAGCTGGAACAAATGTGGCTTCACAAAGCAGAAAGATCACCTCTGAGGTCCCACCTGCTCTGGGCCATCACTCCCAATAGGCTCATTCAAGCAAGAGCATTCACAATGGAAATAATGCGGCACATTTAAACACAAGCCAATGTTGTAAATGTAGAAAAAATCAAACACGAGATGACATAGGTCACATGTATGTAAATACCTCCCTTCACATACAAGTAAGTTAAAAAAAATGTCCAGAGTGAAAGAATTTATTAATTTATGTTTCCCAACGAGTGTGAGGTTAATGTTAAAATAATTTTTCTGTCTATTAAAAAGAAAAGCAACTATTCACACTGACATATGTGTCTGCTCATATTTTCATAGCGGTATCTGATGGCGCAAGTACGTAGAAAAGCTATTCATGTACTAACAAGCATCCTGCTCTGTGAGCGTGCGCAACCAACACCCTTTAAGAAATGGCCAAAGAGGGAAACGTGTTTAAAGAAGAGCAGCTTTTTACATCAAGTATTTGGGGAACTTTGTGACCTACTGATGCTATTTACGCAACTCAATAAGGCATTAAGACCGATGCATTTTATTTACCCAGTTTGACATAAAATTCCTGCTGTTTCTCTACCCGTAATTGTTGCTCTTGGGCTGTCTAATACACGGTTACCCAGCAAACGTTCTGAGCTCCTAGAAGAAAGGCACATGAGTGAAGGTAAGAGAGACAGGATGATTGCCCACGGAGGCAATGCTCCCTGCAGGGCCAGCTAATATTGTGGTGATGATGGCAAAGGGAGACATTTAAGAGAAGGGGAGTTCTGAAATGAAGTAAAAAGGTTTGTGAATTTTAAGGGCAGAGAAAGATCTTGAGGATGAAAAACTATATTTCTGTGTACATGCTGATTAAGTTCAAAGAAAATTAAATCTTCTGAAAAGCAGCACATGATGTCATACAACATGATGTCCCAGAAACCAATGTTCTTTGGGGTGACTCCATAACCAAGACAGTTCCACTGCTTTATTACAGGAATATCCTAAAGGCTTCGTGCATTCTGAAAGGAAAACGTTAAGTCCCATACAATTAAGATTATTTTATGTCCAACACCTACCTTTGTTCTCTACCTTCTACCAGTGAAACATTTGCAAAGTTGTGGATTTTCCAACCGAAGTAAATGAACGCATATATCAGGGGGTGTTGCTAGGAGGTAACTACAACAAAAGCCAAATTTCATTCTGTTAAAAATTAAAGAAATCCTGTTAGTATTAAATGTTCTTCATGACTGGAGATGCTAGCTTGAAGGCTGTTTTCCCAGGTACTTTAACTTTGGGCTTTGCTACCGTGTGTCCATGATACAAACAAATCCCTTTGTGCTTGGCCGCGTTAAATGCCATTTTAACAATTAAATTAAATCTAGCATTAAAAAGTACACTTTTTTCCGATGTGATCACACATTTCAAGAGCGCTCGTTTTATTTAGTTGTTGTACAAGTATTTTTAGATGTATTTTCTGGCATGATTTTTGCACTGAAAACGCCACAGCGGAGCCAGTTCCCTGAAGACTTGGCTTTTTGGTGTGGATAGGAGGGTGGTCTTTAACTTTTGCCCGTCAACCCTCCTTGCAGGCTTCAGTGGGACCCATCTTCAGAAGATCCGGCCCTCTCTTGACTTTAGTTAGGGAGGGAAGGGTCTGCATATTCCCCTATGGGCAGCGCAGTCCCAGAAAAAGAATATTGGGGACCTGGTATCTACTGTGGTTCTGAGGAACACCTCATTCACTTTCTTCTAATTGTACAGTGGGAAGCACAGGCTACCCCTGGGCTTTTAGGAAAAAAATATGAAGAATATGATAAAAACATTAAAACATGTTAAAGCAAGAAGAGTGAATATAAAGAAGACGGGAGAAAGGGGTGCAAGAACTGTATATCAGCATTTAAAAGTACATATAATTAACCTGTCTACATCCATCTTTACTAGCATCACTACTTTCACATAGTTAATAAACAATTTTACCAAAAAGTTCTTATTTTCCCTAGTGGTGCTCTCCTACAATCAGCGGCTGCTTAGGGACCTTCATTTATCTAAGAGCCCCCTCTTAGAGGATGGGGGTGAGCCAGCTTACTCATAAAGCTATACAATAATTATTTCTCTTTGTACGGTATGTTGTTGCATAGTTTATCTGTAATTATCCTGTTCAGTATTGTATTACTTTCTCCAGCTCCCCATGAAGCCTACAGGCACCCCTGTGCCCAACAGTTTACCTCCATGGAGTAAAACCTTCCACCAAAGCAAAGCCCAGACCAGGGGAGAAACTTATTCCAATACAGCAGATGTTCAGGTATTTTACCAGGGAGTCAGGATGGACATGGGTTTGCTCACCGGTGTAGAGAATGGTGAATAAAGTGATATAAAAGTACAGCATGGGGCTCCCAGAAATGAAGAGTAGGCACGCTTACAGTGCCACAATATGGTCCAATGTATAAACATAGGATAGTAAAGGAAATTAGATGTTTCCCAAAACACTATATAAAAAGAAAAATAGAATGTGAGATGCGTTTTTTGTTTTTATTTCGAGAGACACACTCATATCAATTGTTTCAACTCATAGCATGGGTTTTTACAGCTAATAACATGCGCACACATGCAGTGCTGCCTATTTCCAAAAGAAAGATATCAGAGAGGCAAACACTAATGGCTTTACTAATCCCAGAAAAGGGAATAATACACTATAGGACCCCTTTACGTAGAGCCTCTGATGGCAACAAAATAAACACACGAAAAGTGATATTTATTTCAAAATACTGCCCCAATTTGGACAATGATACAGAGGCTTTGTGTTCTTCAGTCTGAGATGTCCATTGGCTGGTGGGGCGTTAGAGCAACGCTGCGGCTACAAAGTTCTATACAAGCAGTAACGACAACGGAAAAGAAAGATCTCCACTGTAAGATGTATAAAATACCGGTATTGCATATGTATAACCATGCCCTCTGAATTGCATATACCAACATCAAGTTAGTAAATTAAAATTAATGAAAATGACAGATTACGTGAATCAGTAAAATACCTGACATGGTAACGTTAATCAGATTACAAACGTTCCTTTCCTGTGGATCAGATACAACTAATGATCATAACAAACATCTGTTTGAAAGAAATAAGCATTACCTTATACCTCCGAAAAAAACAACACGTTGCAAGGATTAAGCGATCAGTGGATAAACTCATAAGTAGCTCTAAAGAGTAAACTTTCCTTTCACAAATCTGCTAATTCTATGTGAAGTCAAAGCATTACCTGGATAACATTCACTCTACATTCCTGGTCTGCCTTCAGCCATCCACCACACTACTAAGCGTCACACCAAATATTGAATCACAATAAAACATTGGTCTGTCAATCATATAAAAACCAAAACACATCTTTATGGACATAAGATGTTATCCATGATTATTCAATGCAAAATAACTACCCTATACCTGAATAGGTACAATATATTTCTGTTTGTGTAGGATAAAAACACACCAGAAGAAAACTAAAACTTTATTTTATAAATCACACCAAGTATGGATTTTATAAACAGCTTTCACCCATAGACCCAGTTAAAAATGTGCATTTTTAGTGCAAGTTCAAGTCCTTTACTGATCACTTGCTCTCTGACGTATGTTTCTGGATTTGCCATTTTCAAGCTTCCTTTTCTTGAAGACAGAGGCCCCGCTTGCTGTGTCCCCAAGAGATGTGATTGTCTTCTCTTTAAATTTTACTTTTGGTTCCTCTGGAAGGTCTGGCACAGAAACGGCAGGGATGTCATACTCTATGTCCGGAAGCTCTAGATCCACCTTCTCACTAAACGGTAAAATGATACAGCATGTTATACACATATATAAAGGAATACAAACACATTTATTGTTCTGAGCCGATTGGTATCTTAAAGTGTAACAGTCATTGAAAACTTCACAGTGCAGAAAAGTTCCCCTACACTATGCGCTAGCCGGTTTCATCACAAATGTATAGGTGAGAAGTTATCGTACATGAAAGTTTTCTTGGCCCTCTAGTGTCAAATACCAACAGCATAGATGTCAAACTAGAAACCAGGCAATTGGGTGGGCTAAGTGCACACAACATTTTGTGACTAAATGGAGTAACTGGGGAGAGAGAAGCGCATCCAGCCAATCTGTTATGACAGCCACTGTATTATTATTATTATTACCTGTACCACTCGCAATACAGAATATAGTTAGTTATTCTGTTCTGCCAAGGACTGAGCTTCCCTGGAACACACTTAAAAAGATCCAACACCCACAAAATTCTACCCAATTTACTTTTAATATAAGTAAGGATTTCTAGAGTACCTTCCCCTTCTTAACAGCTGTTCCTAGTCAGAAGAAAAGCTACTGCAGTTACAATTTAATAAAAATACAGCTTTACTTACTAGGGATCGACCTCCGTCTTTACTTCTTCCCACACTCCATAAGGATTTGGTTTATTTGGCCTCTTTTCACGGATCACAGGCACAGGCTCGTTTTCTTCGGTAGCCCCCTCTTCAACAGCTTCCTTTTCTTTAGGTTCTGAGACTTCTTCCTCGTCACTGTCTGATTTCGTTTCTGTTTTACTCTGAGAGACAAATAAAAATGTATATTTATGTTATGCTTACATCACGTTAATCATGTACAATATACCCTTACTGTACAGTAAGCATTATCTAAAGCCTGTAATGTGTCATTAGAACACGGTCATATGGCTCACCTTAAATGTTATTTTCGGCGCTTGTGTAGCATCAGGGACTTCTGTTGCCTCTTCTGATACTTCTTTCTCAGGGTTGGCTTCCACTGCTTCAGTCTCTGTCTTTTCCTCACTGGCCTCAGCTTCATCCTTTGGGTCATCACTGGATGGTTTCTGATCCATCTCCTCGGGTTTTTCCCATCTGGATTCTGCTCAACAGAAGGAAACATTAAAAACTATAATAGACTCCAAAATCTAATGCACACACTTAGAAGCACTACAAGAAATTTACATTTTACCTCCTGTTTCAGTATTATAGTAGTATGTGTAGCCTTCATCAGACACTCCTTCTACCCATGCACAGTGGCTTGCTGCCTGGTTCTAACATAATCAAAAACATACAAAGATAACCAATTAATACTATTAAACTTAAATGCAAACAGACCAGATCAACATGTGTAGAAATTGCTGCAATAAGCGAGAATGAATATAGACATTAGCATAACTGAATCCCCAAAAACACTATAGTTCATACACACAAGAAGTTTTTTTCACCACTTCATCTAGAAGAATTGAGTAAAAACATCTTGTGGCCTTAAACTTAAACAATGACTCCCTACCCACTTCCGGCTGAAATGTAAAGTGTTGTGGAGAAAGAAGCCGGGCATGAACAGATCAGTACATTGTTATCTGTGAACAAATTGTTGCACAACGGAATTATGCTGCACCCTGCAAAGGAGAGCCCTACGTCAGAAGACAACGAAGATCAAAAGACGTCCATTGAGTGCTACATTACAAGCAAATTACCTTTTCTAACTGGTCTGTAGGTTCTTGGTATCCCTCTGGCACTTCCCATTGTGTTTCTGAAATATAACGTATATTTGAAATTCCATATTTACTTCTTTACCATGTACACTACAGTTCAAAGGTTTGGGGTCGCGTAACAGGGACATTTCCAGTTGTGTAAACTAATTGCAAAGGGGTTTTCTGATAATCAATTAGCATTTTAAACTTAAACATGGATTAGCAAACACAACAAATAAAGGGCCTCTGTACATCTGTGAAGATATTCCATTAAAAAACACCTGTTTCCAGCAACAATAACAATTTACAACATAACAATGTCTACACTGTTTGGCTGATCCATTTGATGTTATTTTATTGGACAAATTTAGTTTTTCTTTCAAAACAAGGATATACCCCAATCTTTTGAGCAGTAGTGTATAATGAAGCTAAGTCTACTGATTTATTGATGCATCAGAACGTCTGTCCATCTTCTAGTGTATGTTACTCAGTATATTATATATATATTTATAATAAAAAAAAAGACACAAATCCTTCCAAGTAACTATATCTTTTGAGAAAGAAGGCAAAAATAAAACATATTTGCCCCCACACCGTACCTCCTGTTAGCAGATTGTAGTAATAAGGGTAACCCTCTGGGGAAACTCCTTTTGTCCACTGTTTTTTGGCATGATGTTTTTCTAAGGCCTCAATTTCTTTCCACTTTTCCTCAGAACGGAGCTTATTGTGCTGAAAACTTGGACCTGCAGGAGCTACAAATATAGCAAACTAAGTAACGCATTCAAATGAAGCAGTTGCTTTACCTGCTACACTAACTTGAAGAAAAAAATTTATTATTTTTGTGAAGGGAAGAACTTTAATTGGTAAAACTGATCTTATAGATAAATGAAGTATACAGGGCACCCCTAACCTTAAAGAAGGCTGTTGTCAAGACCACTGCCACGGTAGCTACTATTTTTTGTGTGGGTATCAATCCTTTTAAGCCAGGGCTGTCAAACTCAAACAACTTGGGTGTTCTATTGTTGACAACCATTTCACTGGAGTTACCTGTACTCATGCTGGGATATCAAAAATGCTTGTGCTTTTCTTTGTTGTGGTCCTTGGGGTCTGGTGTTCTCTCTAGATCTACTGTGGGAAATGTATGAGGTTCCAAGCCTAATTAAATGAGACCACTCCTGGTACAACAAACATGAGAGGGGTGGATGTGCTTTCATAAACCCTGTTCACTATTTTATTGTGGTTTAGCAGGGTTAATGTTATTATCAAAGGTATTTCTTTTACTTTTCTGTATCTACCTGTGCAAATATGGATACAGTGCATAGAAAACAATAGATGTGTTAATATATAGAAGGTTAAAATCTTACTGGGATGCGGACCCTAGTCTGGGTCTTTTCAGTAGCCTGTTATTGGCTAATCTGTGACAATAAGGCCCATCCCAAGGGAGTTGATGGTGAAAGCGCATACAAAACTCTTAACGCCATCCCGGTAACATGGCTATAGCACAAACTATTATGCCCTACCTGGCTTTTCTCCCTGAAGTCTTTTAAGGTCTTCCTCATAGGCTTTCAGAGCAGCTTCTTCCATTGCTGCAAATTCCTTTGACTTCTTTTCATCTTCCTTTGCCTTGTCCATACTTCTCTTCTTAATCTAAAACAGAGTTAGGTTACATCATTTCAATGAATTCAATTAGGAAAGGAATTGCTACATTTCTATATTGAAATCTTTTAGAGAGAACAGATTTTACGTTTATGTTTTGCAAAAAAAGAAAATGTGAATAAAGAACGTCAACAGTAGTAAATTATCTATTTTTTTGGTAAATTGAAATGTTGTGGTTTGAAAATGGAGTACAGAAATATTCTAAGAAAAAGAGCAAATATAATATCCCAACTTTAGACAATCCAACCCCTCCTTTCCTGAACTCAATATGCCGTCAATCCCACGCTCACGAAAAACTGGTGGGAGGAAACTGAGCCCAGCAGCAGGCAAAGAGAGAAGAGGAAAGGGGGTGCAGAGGATTATTATTTATCACCATCATATTTGGCAGCGCTGCACGATAGGTAAGCAATCAGGACTTACAGAAACAAAAGTAAGCAGGGCGTGATCTTACAATATAGCAATGCAAGTAACTCGTGCATGCGATGGATTTACACAAACACTGTACCTCACTGATTTTCTTTGTCACATTTTCTTTATGATTTTTTCCTCGTTCATGGAACTCAATACTCTGATAAAGGAAAAAAAAAAGGGGGGGGGAAAGTGCTTAAAAAAATCTGAATAAAATGTTTGGATGCAGATCAAAACAGATCGATATCAGGTGGTAAGTTTTATTCTGCTGTAGATGCATTTTCTATACTATGTGTCTTACCGGCTTGTTGTCTGCAATCCAGCACTTGCAATAAGTACAGAATTTCTTTGGCTGTGATTTCCAATAGTCCGCCCTGCAAACACAAGTATGAAAAACAACCAAGGTCAGCTAACAAATGGCTCGATTCTATACGGAGCACACTTTGTCCTTCCTGCTTCGCACTGTGGTGGTTGTTACGTGCAACCGAAGTAACCCAACGTTCCATGAAACTAAACGCATTTGATGTACTCCTTCGATAAAAACACACAGCTTATTATAGCTACAAATGTTAACTACAACAAGTAGCAACCCCCATCATGGGCGTCTCTGTATGACACAAATGGGGGGGGAATAAAAATTGTTATTTATTTTAATGTAAAGCAACCCTGCAAAGATATTCAGCTCAACTTTTAGCACAAAACCCTTGAGGTCTATGTTAAGGTCTCTTGATTATTTAATTTGATTTGTTCAAGTATGTATTACAATGTCAGAGAAAATACATTTCTGTGAAGGTCCTTCAGCAAGTGAAATCGCCCAAAACTTAGCATATTCTGTTGGCTGAAACACTGATCAAGTTATCGTATGTTAAAACAAAACATGAACTACGTAGAAATAAAATAGGCTGTCTGCTGACAGATACACAGTTGTAAGATTTCCACCCATAAGAAACGTACAATTAGTACAAGGCTAATAAGCTGGCCCAGGAACTGCAGAAAGAAATGAAAGACTTACATGTTGCCCTGATTGCTTACGTCCTGTAAGACAAAATAGTGTTTAGGTTATTTAAGCGACAGTGAATACAGAGGTAAACATTTATGCTATATGTCATCACGGCGTTATTTCTCATTATACGTCTAACAGGTAAGATAGCGGAACTTGCTGTATAATGTATGGGAAAGGGAACTTCACGGAGACAAATTATTTTTAGTTTTGTCAAACCTGCTCTCTAAAGGATGGAGACAAACAAAATAATAATGAACACATAAGTATAGAAAAACGTTAACGGATGACTTACTGTTCGTATACTGGACACCTCTTATAGACGTAGAATTTGGAGGTTGCACGGCAGGTCCATCCTAGTTTGTGAAAGTGTCATTAATACACAATTAATATACTGTAAGCAATCGCACGCACGTCTTACTATGTGTTCATTTATTCTCAAGCTGTATGCTGTTAGTTGATTCTCCCGATTGTAATAGCTCTACGCGATCTGCGCTAATGCCTTTTGATACCTAGAATGTGTCGAGTTCAGAAATATAAGACTAGAAACCTTAATCCAGCCCACGTAGCGGAGCAGTCTCTACAATAAGGAATAACATGTGCTACTTGTTATATCTTGTTTGCAGTTATACAGCTCTGTAAAATTCGATGGCGTAACGTAAATCAATAATGAGGTCTACGTTGGGGGGGTTTGATGGCTCATCACATTCACCCCTTTAATTTTAAAGGTTCAAAAAGGGTCCATACGACTAACAAAAAGTTACACCAAAGCAGTCATCTGCAGCTTGATCTCAGGGACTTTCTGATAAACTATGAATGTGGGATCCATATTGGCTTTTGCTGCAAGGCATGAGGGATTTCGTGGAGCAGACAGAGCATTACGAAGGGGCTGCTCATTTCTTATTTTAAAAGCTTACTGGGTCAGCCCTTAAAAAGAAATTTTCTGCAAAAGCCGCATTTAGTAAATAATGGCCTATTTCAGCGTTTATTCAGCTACTTTATAATTTTCAGTCTAGTAGTTCAGACACAACAGCGCAGATCAAGCCTGGGGGTCTATGATCAGTCAGTCGGTCGGTCTACATGTTAAAATCACACATCCATGGAAATACTCACAGGAAACACACAACGTCTAAGTGTTGGTCCCCCAGGCTCGCAGGTACACGCACTCACCTCATACTAAACAATCCCCACTGCCCGTAATGCTGCCCGGATTGCTCTAGTGTACACAGTGCGTAGCGAAATTCATTCGGGGTTGGGAGGGGCAGTTTCTATCACTCGTCTGGAAGATGCAGATAAAGCTCTGGCGACAGATAAGGCCGGTGATCAAACATGCACTAACTCACACTCCTCTGCCATCACATTCGCGGCCATTTAGTACGGGTGCCGCGCAAGGCCATCTCCTCAGGACGGTGGCCTGTTTGGGTTTGGCCCGTTTCGCAGCCTCCTCCCGCCCCGTGCAGCTGGTGGGTGGGGAAATAAACTTGGCATGAGAGCTGAACAGATAACTCGCTGCGCTCAGTCCTGTCATCCCACAGCCCAGCCGGGGCACAAGAGACCGCCCGGAGCATGCACTCAGGTAAGTCTCCTCCTACACCATGCTAGAAACATACTCGGCGCTGCTCATACGACTTGGCTGCTCTTCCGTTACTTTTGTTATGTTGTTTTGTGTAAGTGTTGCGCGACACGCGTGTCCCTCTCTGTTTAGTTGTGTACTAGTTGTTTAGTTTTACCCATTGTCTTCAGACGGTAACAAACTGGCACGGGTTTGAACCGTTCTACAAAGGAGTGATAGAGTTACTGGTACTTTACAGTGTGTTATGACGAGTTACGGGACGGGGTCGCAGAGAGCGGAAACTCGTGTACCGGATCCCCTTCTTTCTTTGTATATACACAAACGGGTACGGGGTGAGGTCACGTGACGCATTCCCTGTCAGAGAGCTCTCTCTCTCTCTGGCGGGCAATAGTCACGAGTGACGTTGGTTCTACGTCGTTTACGTAAGGTAGAGCTGTGTTCAGTGGCTGAAAACAGCTTGCAAGGATTTCCCATATGGTCTAGCGGTTAGGATTCCTGGTTTTCACCCAGGCGGCCCGGGTTCGACTCCCGGTATGGGAATTCGTGTTTTTCTTATATGTATTATATATATATATATAAAAAAAACCCACGTATAACAATTTGAGTCATGTTATACTGTTAATAAGTCAGAGGCATGATTTTAATGTGTTTTGTTAATCAGTTTCCAGATGTTTCCACACTGAGATGCACTGGCACTCAGTGAGTTAACTGTGTTGCAATCGTCTCTGGCAGTGGGGGTTACACACATATACCGAAGCCGGTGTGTGACGGGGGAATTCTGGCCACTGCGCAGTAATGCCATCTTCTCAATTGTTATAGTAAACAGAGTTGTGAGTTTTTACTGACTTCTACCCCCACAACTACACAGACATTTTGTTGGTGGCTTTGTGAAAACAATGCAAAGTAAAAATGTTCTCAGTTGAGCCAGGGATATATTGGTATCAGAGAGCGCTAAGGATTGCTTGTGTTATTGTTTGTTTGTTTTTATTGAGCTCTCTGTACATTCATGCAAATAATAGATGTTTTGTAGAAGGCTTGACATGCTGTTCTATGTATACAGTCCATAATGTGTGATATAATTGGTATAATAACCTTACTATTATCATATATGTTTGGG
Organism: Spea multiplicata; assembly: GCA_009364415.1. NCBI lineage: Eukaryota > Metazoa > Chordata > Amphibia > Anura > Pelobatidae > Spea > Spea multiplicata. Next base: position 198,858 of record VKOC01014829.1, read on the forward strand.
ATTTGTTAAATAAACTGCGTGCTGCGTTAGCTGCAATCTACAGTACTGACCGCAGGATGCAAAACATTTTGTTGGCTCAAGGCTATTGTGGGGTTTGATCCATGAAGAATAATGTTCTTAAATAGACCAGAAAATAAGAAACACAAAACCAATGAAATCACAGGAACTTTATTATTATTTATTATTTTATATAGCGCCATCACATTCTGTAGCGCTGTACAATGGGTATATGGGACATAACAAGTATAATGTAACATAACAATTTGACTTACAGAGACAACGGGTGAGGAGGGCCCTGCTCAAACGATCTTAGATTAGAATATATATAATAATCTAAAATAGTCTTTACGGCATAGCTTCATGCATATCTCTTGCATTTTTTAACTGTATTATCCCCTGCCACTTCTGCTGAGAGGCCGTTCCACTTATCTACCACCCTCTTAGTAAAGTGAAAACTTCCTCGTGTTACACCGAATCATCAGGCCCCCTAGTTTTAGATTATGATCTTTTGTTCTAACATTTTCCTGCTTTGGAGTGAATTATTCTTCATTGATTTCTTGGCTCTGCGTTGTAGCTATAATGCCGGGAGAGGTATGGCCGATGAACTAAATAATTACTAATACTTTTCAACGTTTTCTAAAAAAACGTGGGCTATTTGTGTAACTTGGTTGATTCCGTCAAATGATTTGTTTGTAGAATTATCATGTAAAATTCCCACGGTGATTGAAGTAGCATGTAACGGGGAATCGAGTGCATGTGAGCGCACAATGTCCCGGCATTGATATGGCCGCGTACACTTGGCTGAGTGCTTTCTCATGACACCGTGTCCTGCACTTCTCCTAAATCATACCCAGTCATAGGTTTTCACATGACTGACTTCGGTGGGATCCTCCCAGTCTGGGATTTCCCTGGAAAGTGACCATCGCTGCCCCCACGTCGTGTTCCCTAGGAAAGTGCATCATGTGACTGTGGGAGAAACCCCGGCGTGGGGCTCAACAGACATGGCAGCTATTGATTGGCTGCCTTTGAATTCCCAGCTATTGCACCATTGCCTCTGGGCTCAGCTGCTCGCAGAGACGTACGAAACAGCGTATGTATCTAGTGAAATGAATGGAAAACACGCTCATTGTGACTATTTCTGATTGCGTAATAACGCTCGAGTATTTTCTTGTATCAAACTCTTCTTTTTTTCTTTTATAAGTTCACCAGGCTTTCCTGCAGGAAAATGTGTTTGGGGCGGTATACATTCACGTACTCTGCTTATAACTGTAAATAATTCATCCGCAATCTGTCACGTCAAAGGCTGTTCATTCACAAAAGTCTGGTGTTAAAAATCTGGAATGCTCAATGTTGTTTTCTTCTTTTACTTTTGGTATGTGAAGATGTGTAAAAACAGCCAGACGTTAGCATTTGAAACGTATAATCTGGATGCGGGGTATCCAAAACGACACCTGGCTCTGTACCAGGGCCGCTCGTCGTTTTAGCAGATTGAATGTAATAAGTTATATGTGCGCTGCTCATCCTGTGCGTTCCAGCGTGTCGCTGCGTTACTTGTTTGGAGATAGCACATTTCCCTGTTAAAGTGATTTCACAAACTGCATGTAATTAGGAGGTTTAGAGGAAGAGCAATACGTGTGGACTTTCCCGGGATTATTGGCATAGGTGGACTGAGATCACTCTGTTTCCTATTACTCACTTATTTACATTGCTGCTCATTTTTATGGGGGCGGGGGGTGAGGAATACATATTTTGTAATTCCGTGCTCGCTGCTCTGTATTTTGCAATCCAAGAGGTGGGACTACAAATCCCACGATGCCCAGGCTTTTTATACTGACTAGCCACAGCAGCCATCTGATATTTTTGATATATTATTAATGTTGCAGTTCAATTCTTCAAATGGGTAATTTCATGCATATTTATCAATATATACTGAAATGATTTTATATATCGGTAAATATGTTTTCCATTAATCTGTGACCTCTAGAATGCTACTTTTCTTTATGAATTAATATGTCTGTTCTTTTGACCCTGTTAAGAGAGATACAGCAATTTTACTTAACTACTACGTTTCCAGAGAAAGATGAGCGTTACGGGGGTCCGGGAGATGGCTGCATATTTCTTTTTTTTCTTTGTCATAGACGTTGTAGATTATATGTGGGCTGTGTCACCTAAACAGCTCAATGTTGACAGTCGGTAGACAACAAACTGGGTTTTTTTTGTATTCTTCTTACAATACATACATTCAAAGGCTATGAAGACGAGCCGTTACATTAGGTAAAGAGGGCCCTGCTTGCAAGGTTTTTGGACAAACTTTTTTTTTTTTTATGTGCACACATGTTCATTTTGTGGGTATTAAAACTACTGTACTTCCCAATATTAACCCTATAGGCAATGTTCCATTGTTTTTATATGTTTCAGTTGCAGAAAGTTTCCATTCTCATTAGCCGTATGCAAGCTAAACATCCAGATGTTGTCTAAACATGCTGTACCAGTTGATGACATCACCTATAGGGAATGCAGAGCGCACAGTCAGCATTTGTTCATTCCCACCCTATGCCCACAGTGTTCATAGCTTGGCTACCTTCCACAGATTCTAAAATGTAGCAATAATAGGGTAGGATAAACTTAAAGTACCAGGCAAACGGATTCATAAGATAACAAGGGTCCGTCTCTCATGTATCGCTGTCCTTTCTCTCCTTCTTTTCTTGGGCCTTGCATTATTTATTTGGTATGAGGGTATTACACAGGGCCGGCCCAACACAAAATGCCGCCTTGGGCGAAGTTTAAAATGCCGCTCCCCCCCCATTATCTACCCTTCCTCTCCCTGCCGCCCCCCCCATACTTACCTTTCAGCAGTCCTGCGGTGAGTCTCCCTGCTCGGTCTCGGTGCCGGCTTGTAATGCTGAGCTCTGGAAATGACGTCATGTTCCGGCGCTCAACATTACAAGCTGGCACCGAGACGGAGCTAGAGGGCTCGCAGAGGAGAGAGAGAGGGGCGCCGAGCGGGTACTGATAACTTGGTAAGATAAAACCACTCGGTGCCCCTCTCTCTTCTCGGCTTTAAAAAAAAAAAAAAGTGCCGCCTGGAGCAGTTGCCCCACTCGGCTCCATTGTCGGGCCGGCTTTGGTATTACAGTTCTAAAGACTGAAAAGTCACAATCATGTATATAGATACCTGGGAGCTTCCCAGTACAGAGCACTCGTAGCTCTGTCACTTCTTGGCAATGGCCTTCTTAAGAGTGAGGGCTTGCTTGCTTGCTGAACTTTTTGGTAGGGTTGGCCCTGTGTAGGGAAGGAATAGCACCAGACAGTCTTGAAAAAGATTTAAAGCACCAAATAGAAAGCTCTATCTCTTATCAGAGTTACTGGACATTGTACATGTATTTTTAATTAATTTACCATCATTTATAATCCCACCTGCAGTAGATACTGGGGTACCCTATTACTGGATTCTATAACAACATTTCTTTCTTTCTATTAAGCCAGAAGAACCTATGAAAACAACCACGGTTATCTTTTCAGCAAGGGGTTGCTGTAATCGACCCGCAGTATACCATATTTGCCCAGTTATAAGACAACCCCCCCAAAAATTTAAATATTAATTTAGAAAAAAAGAAAAAGCCTGAATATAAGACTACCCTATAGGAATTGTATTCTTTTCATATTTAATAAAAACTGATTGAGAAAAATGCATTTTTGTCTTTTATTTGCTAACCTGCCCCGCGACTTGCCACTCTGCCTCCCTGATATGCCTTATTCCTCCCTATTTACCACTCTGCCCCCCGACTTACCGATGCATCAGCAGTCTTGTCCCGCATGCTCCAGACTCCCTAGTGTCAAGTGGGGGCAGCTGGTGGACATCTGTGAATTTTGCACAGACAACCTCTGCTGCTGCCGCTGCGGGGGATCCTCCTCTCTGACAGCCAGTGAACGTCTGCATGATGCGTGTAGACAATGTCCGCTGCTGCTGGGACTTCTGTGGTGGAGCACCGGAAGGTCATGTGACACCGGCACTCTATCTTTGAAGTGCCGGCAGCAGCGGAGGTTGTCTGCCCACTGGCTGCCAGAAAGGAGGATCCAGCTCCCCTGCAGCGCTGCGGGGAATCTGGATCTTAGTCTTGTAGTCAGACCTCTATTTGAGGTCTGATAAGACAATCTCGAATATAAAACGAGGGGTAATTTTCAGAATACTTGCTCTGAGAAAAACCTTGTCTAATAATCGAGCAAATACGGTATGTACCATTCTGCAGACAATATGAGCTCCTTGTCGCTAACGGGCATTACTGGGTAGCACAGGTGGGCTTGCTACATGTCACTCAGCCCAAACTGCTACACAATGTTAGAAAACCAAAATGCCGTTAAAGCACATACTGCTGCTGCTTGAGAGCGAGAGGCGCATGTGCTGCATGCTGGTTTGCAACAGATCTCCAGAATGTAAATGGGATGCTTACAATGTCCTCAACCAGTCCATTAAGTAAGTTTTACACTAAAGAGCTTAATTGCTCAATAGGGCGATCACCCATCGCCTCCAGACACGTTGCCCTAGGGCTAGTCAGTCAAGATGAGACTATATGAATTTCTCGCACACCTGGTGGTTTATTCTTTGGATGCTGCAATCAGCACTGAGTCCAGCCATATTGTGTCAACTGTAACAGTTCGGTTGGCCAGCATGCGGACTAAAGGGGAAAACTCAGGGATTTTCTTTTTTAGCATTACTTGCTAATAATAATGCAGATACTTTTGCAATCCTTAATTTACTAGTGGACAGTAAAACTCTACACATTTTTCAAGGGGGTTAATACTAACAGCACAGACATATATTCATAATCCAAATCCAATCAAATCAAATTCACTCAAGGATTGACTTGAAGCTCATTTAGTAGTAATTTACAAAATATGTTCTTTAAGAGAAGAATAGGAAAACTGGTCATTGCCCATATATGGAGCCTGCATCAGGGACTATTATGACATTATGTGATGTCATAATGCACCTGCTGGGTAACAATCTAAGTGATACCCAGAAATCACTGAGTTGATGTTGTTTTGGCGAGGAGTGAGCATTGATAAATGATATACTACCGAGTTGGAAAATGTCTAAGGAGAAAAGTGAGAGGAAGAGTGACATTCCTGTGCAGATAACACAGAGAAAGAAACCCATGCCTTTCCCACCCTGTTTTGAACTTCCTAACGGGCACATTGTACTAAAGCTGAACAAGGGTTTTGCCTACTCTAGAACATCAAAGGGCAAGAAGAGACCCGTATCTGGACTTGATGAACAAAACAGCAAGAGAAAAAGGAAGAACACTGTGTCTCAAAAGGGTACCAAACCTCGTAAAAGGAAGTTTAAGAAAACAGAGGAGAAAGAAGAGGCATGTGAGAAGAAGAAAAAGGTCTCAGCGGGGAAGAGAGATGCCGAGGAAGCTGGTTCATCGTTTCAGCATAGCGAAACGGCCCAAGCTGTCTATCCTAGGGTTAAAGCGGAGGCACCAACTTCCCTTGCGAGACTAAAATTCCTTCGGGAACTTGGAACTGGAGGCTATGGAAAGGTCCTGTTGGCATCAGATGTTAGGAAACAGAAATGGGCTGTTAAAATGGTAAAGAAGAGACACCTTGAAGAAAAGGACAAGGAAGCTTTTCTAATTGAAAGCAAAGTACTGCAAATCGCAGCAGGAAGCTCCTTTCTTGTCCACGGTCATTCCTTCTTTGAGACGCATAACCATCTCGTCTACATTATGGATTACTTCTGCGGAGGGTCTTTGCTGACCTTCCTTGAAAAGTATCGGAATCTTGACAGCCACGTTGCATCCTTTATGGCAGCAGAGATTGCCTGCGGAATACAATATCTCCATTGTCATGGCATTGTGCATCGGGACCTTAAACCTGAAAATATCCTTCTGGACAGTGACGGCCGTGTCAAAATAGCAGATTTTGGGCTTTCTGTCCTAGGCATGTTTGGGAACAAGAAAATAACTGGATGTGCTGGGACAGCAGGATATATGGCTCCCGAGATGATCCTGGGAGAACGTTATGACTCTGCTATCGACTGGTGGGCTTTTGGTGTTATATTATACGAAATGATTGTTGGAGAACACCCATTTGATAACGGTGATGATGTTTGTGCAATAGACAAAGCAGTCGTGTATAATAAGTTGAACCTCCCATTGTGGCTGAGCACAGATGAACAAGACATATTAACACAATTTCTGTCTAAAAATCCATCTGTTCGGCACAGGGCGGCAGCCAACATCAGATGCCACCCCTTCTTCAAAGCAATTGACTGGAAAGAACTGGAAGCTGGCGGAGTTGCTCCCTTTCTGCACTACCTGTCACGCGATATTTCTTAGAATAGAGAATACCAGAGAAAAAAAACAGACTTATTTCAATGGTTTCTCATTTTGCTATCCGGTTCCACCGACCACCCTGCCTTCCATCTGGTGAAAGGGCTTATGGTCTAATAGCATTTTATTTAGATGTTAATCTGATCAATAAATAGAAATAAGGCAAAAATGTTTCAGTGTCATCGCTTGAAAGTTTGGAAGTTCTAACATGTAATGTCATGCTTTGCAAATCTATCCCAGGCTAGGTTTATTACTTCAATAAGAATATCAATTCTCTCACAAACTCTGGGCCCACTTCAGAAAACCACTGGTTTCTTGGGACCTGGATAATAAGGTAAGGCACAGTCGTGCAGAAGTCAGATTAGGTCTGTGTCGTTTCAGAATAGTATATTTTTTAAATATCTCCTGTTTGTTCTTAATATGTGAGTTATTTGTATAGTGATGTCTCTAATAGCATAAGGCCCTTTCCCAACTGGCATACCTGAAATATGCTTCAGAGACCCCAATCAGAGCTGGCAAGCATAAGTGCTAAAAATAGCAATTTCCAAGACTGCTGCATGCGCATCGTAAACTTTGTAGCTTTTTAAACCAATACACTAAACAACCAACTTAAAAATGACAAAAAAAACTGCTAGAACAAATCTTAGAGTGTGAAGAGGTACAACATACTATTGTGAGATGAAAGTCCAAGGGTCATGAGGGCAACAGCATGAAGAGCAGAGGCAGGCCGTAGCATGCATTCATACTGGAGGCCAGACATACTGGCATGGAACTTCCAATGTGTGTTTCATAGGCCTTTCTTTATGACTCTAATCATCTTCTTCTCCCAGATCTGCTTCTATCAAATGAAGTGCAAGTCTAGTTAGGGCCCTCCTCCATGTTCAGTAATTTACACCCTAGTTGTGACACCCTGTCGCAACTAGAAACTTGTGAGCTGTTGTTCTGATTCTGAATTAGACATTGAAAACCAAAGACACTTAAACTACCATATCTACTTTATAGCATATGATAGCTGTGTTGTCTTTTTGTTGTGTCCTCATTGCAAATGCATGGGGCTGTCATGTTGGACCCAGAAGGACCCGACGCCTGCTTGACTGTGACGTCAAGCAGGGAAGAGGGCATGAAGGCGATATTGGGGGATAACAAACTATACAGAGTGCCAGAGTAGCCGAGGCACTTCACAACACTGTTAATCAGTCTGGTCCTATAGCTCCTGCCTGATATTTTAATACGTCCTGTTTTGTTATTATGGTACGTCAATTCTGTGTACCCCGTGTTATTACAAATGTACAGATACCAAACTCCCCCTATGCTTCTATCAGGATGACCCATTGTTGTTTCTTAGGCCCTGCTAAACCCTCTCCAGTTTTGTTTCCTGTCATTCCGGAGGTCACACTGTAACCACACACTTTATTATTATAATTATTATTATTCGTTATTCTACAGTGGAAAGTAACCGTATTTCCGATATCATGTAGGATTTTATGGCACCCGGGATAGGACATCTGGTATCCTTTAAAAGATGCTCTGCCTGGATGCTTTTTATGTTCGATTAACTTTTATGGAGAGGCCAGTTTTCCAGGTAACGTTTATGGCATGATCTTGCCTACCAAAAAACTAAATGTTCCCTTCTTCATGCTAGATGCCTTGTTAACCCTGAAACATGGGCATTTCGCATGACTGGAAGGATTCTACAGAAATGCCCCTTTAGCCACCCCCAGCTATTTTCCATGAAGGAGATATTATTCTTGTTTTATATATTCTGCAGTGCTGTACAATGTACCAGACACTACAAGTAGTATATAAGGTGGAGAATCAAGCGGTAAGGAGAGCCCTGCTCAGATGAGCTTACAATGTAGAGGTGTGCTTGGCTGAACACATCTCCTTGCACCCCACAGACTTGCCACCAGTTAGCTCCTGTGTTGACTTGACAACCACTTCATGTGGGGGTCAGACCTTTGTGTACAAATTGAAAGCGCTCCCATTTATTTATTTCTTTTCATTGTTTTTAAGAATGCATATGAAAGTTCAGTGATAAGCATTATTCTTTAGTAGGGATGTCAAAACTGTAAATCGGGTTATTTTGGTCCTTAAAACTTTGGATGTAAGAAGCTTGGCGGGGCTTCTACCATAAGTCTAGTGTAGGAATGCCAGCATTTTTTTTGATACGCCCTTGGGTGATTATGTAAGTGCGCCACCTAAAATTGCACTTGTAGAGTAATCATATGTATGCAACTGCATTACCGGCTTTTTACATTGCCATTTAGGACTTAGTCACCAGTCAAAAAGTACATGGGAGCATATGGATGTATATACGTGGAGATAAATATATATTACACACATAATTAGCAGTGAAAGCATTTACTGTGCAGACTTGTATTGACTGCTGTACAGGCTCTCCTGGCAGACAGTCTTGGTGCCAAGTCTATGGCGAGCTGCAGGGGTCAGGAAAGCGCAGCAGAAGCATAACTCAGATGAGTTGAGCCACGGACCTAAATAAACTGCTTAAGAACCCGGCAGAACTTGTGGAATTCCTCTGAATCTCTGCTGAATCTGAGGGTTACTAATTGTGCCCCCAACTCATCGTGCAATCCGTATCCACTGATGGCTTGCCCGCCACCTCAGACAATCTATACTTTTAAAAGGTAGCTATTTCATTGTTCATATCACAATTTATTGCCCTTCAAAAATATAGCAGTATTCTGAAAGTTCGTTTTCCTAGTATTTGCTATCTGTGAGTTTTAAGTGCTGTAGTGTATTGTTTTTGTTTAATTCACTGATCAGGGCGTAAAGAGCCTTGATCCTAGGGAGAAAACAAAATATCTATGCTGGCCTTCTGGCTTTTTGCCTAATTGACTGAGGATAGATACAAGGTATCGCACTGGTATTTTACACATGTTATTAAGGGGTTTATAAAATAACACACTATAATATTTGCTTGGATATACTGTAGATCCAGTTTAACGATCCATTTAAAACTGGATTATTTTCTTTAGTTTAGCTTGTGTATGCAACACGCAGGGCTGTTTTATTGTCAGGGGCTTTAGCACAGGTGAAATCAGTAACCTGTTGTTAGATTTTGTTGTGTATGATCGCCTTCCACTAGTCTCTACACTGAATACAAAATCATCTGATGATTGCTAAATGTGCCCTAGTGCCCCATAACTTCATTACGTCTATCTGTGTTTTGTGTACAAATAACATGCCTACCTCAGGGCCCAAGGATCGTGGCTCCTAAAATGTTAGTTCCCATTTCCCAACATTAATAAATATATGCTGGACCCAAATTCAAGGAAGAAAATCCATCTTTACAGAAGCAGAATGCTGAATACACACATTAAAGATGGAAATTGTCCTCGCTCCCAATGCACCTGACGCGTTTCTCCAAATGCTGGACCAAAAATACCACCACCAATTTTGGCAAAGGCTGGTGGTAAAATTTAGCACATGGAAAGGGCTCACATACTGACATTTGATATACCCTGGGTGTCTAGTTTTCAAGAATATATGGTTTGATGGGCTAAGTTGAATTAGCCGGCTTCAAATTTGGCCCTATTCCAAATGCGCACTTCCTAAATGTGGAGTTTTACCCAAATAACGTGACAAGCCCATGCATGGGGCTATCACTGTATGCTGGAGATGTTGATGAACACATATTCGGGTCTTGTTTGAAAGTGACGTATAACAGGAGTTGCACATCCAAACCTGAATTACAATGTATGTGATAAAAAACCCCCCACAAAATTTAATTACTAGCAGAAAGTTTACATCAGCATTTGAAATACCTTGAGATGTCTCTAGTCTTCAAAAATATATGGTTTGATGAAGTAAATTGTATTGGCCAGCTTCAAAGATACCCGAAATAGCACATGGCGCAGAATGACCAGATTTGGGGGGGGAAATTGCCCCATAACGTGCAGAAAAAAAGCAAAAAACATTGGGTATTTTTAAACTCAGGACGAATAGTTGAATCTATTTAACAGGTTTTTCCATCATTTTTTTTTTTTTTTTTTGATGTGCAAAAGATTTTTTTAAATAAAAGGTTTTTTTTTTTTTATTTTTCAGATTTTTTTTATATAGCAAATTAGATATGATCAAAAATAGTATCTGAAGAAAGCCCTTGTCTGGGGGGGGGGAACATGGGTGAGGAGAAAACTACAGCTAAACACGAGCACCACTAAAGTGTTAAAACAGCCATTGTCACGAAGGGTACAAAAATAAAAAACAGCCTTGTCCATAAGGGGTTAAAAAACAATCCTAAGAGCCAGAGGCAGTTGCACGCACACCCCACCAATAAAGCAACAACTACACAATGAATTACATGAGGATAAGAGAATGAACAAATGAATGCTATAGTGGATACTATTCATCTTCGCTTTACTACTGGGATCCTAGTAAACATTCTTGCCTAGCCCTACAAAATAACGTAAAGCACGGAACTCGATGCCACGATGTATGCTGGGAACTTAGGCAAGTACTTTAGAGAGAAGTCATTGGAATTGCTCACTAGTGACACTTTTTTCTATGCTTATGTGTAGGTTCTACTTGAAATTATATTCTAGATTAGCGCACAACACGCATAAAAGCAGAAGGCCCCGAGATAATAAAACGCTATTGTTTGAAATGACAAATAGGGCTACTGGACTATATAATTTTATGAATGGCTCTCTAGTTGGTATACAATTGTATGTATAAATAGTGACCCACATCCCACTCTGAACGTAAGCCGCTGTGTGTCGCCAAATTTAAATATCCAATATAACCTCCCGTTGTGCCAGGAGCCTCTGTAGGTCTCCCCCTCTTTACGATCTAGTAACCAATTTGACCCCTTGGAGCGTAAAGCCATTAGCCCCTTCACTATCCACCCAAAAAATGTCTGCCAATTAGGGGTGTGGTTCTCTCCGCACATCTACAATACAAATGTTCTCTCATCCTAGCCTGTAGGGGGCGACTGGTGAGCATCCCACATATTGTGCATTGCAATTCAAACCGGTTTGTAAGTAAATCACTGATGAAGTATTATAATGGATATATTTTGTACATGTTATAATGTTTACCTGTTACAGTAACTGAAATGTTTTGAAATGCACATATGTGAACAGGAAATAGAAATAACGTCACCGCGTTTCTAATTGCCAATAGTAGAAAGCTTTCAGATCCTTCTTTTTGCCAGAATTACTTGGGGACAGCATATTGCTCAAATTCTGGTATTTCTTGCTTGAAAATCCCATTTCCCACCTCGCGCTTTAGTCGTACCATGTTGGCTGCAAAGTATATCCACCTACATGGCTCCTCCGTATTCACGCTTACCCCAAAGTAGAACTATTTCAACAAAAATAAATTAGAATTTTTTTTTAAACAAAAAAAACTTTTGGACTATATGTTTTGCAGCATGCTGGATGGGGTTCGGTATTGTCACTGTTAACATTAACGCTATTGTGCTCTGTAATCTGTATATTAGATTAAGGATATTGTCTGGGGTCTGCAGTTTGCTGTGATGTTAGTTTGCGTAAAATATCTTTGTTGCAAATTCTGCCGAACCATCAACTTTAAGAGACTTTTTTCCCTTCTAGTGGATTCATCTTTCTATCTTCAAAGGCAAAAGAATGACTCAAGAATGGAGCGTTTCATTCCCCTGAGTGTCTGCCGGTGAGAGACGAGGCTCTGACATTCACATTCAATCTGAGTGTCAGAGGTGACCGTGATGTATAGATTGTGTACTTCTCTACAGACCGTATAGGCTGGGCCTGGGGTGCACACCGTAGGCAGATCACTGTCTTGGGCAAGCGGGCCTGATTAATGGGCCTGTTAAAATCCCATTTACACTAAAGAAGTAAGATACTGAGCCAGCATATCCTCATAGAAGGCATGAAAGGGTCCGAGTGTCTCCGAGACATGGGAATCACATGACGCGGCTGGGGTGCTGCCATGGGTGAAGCATCAAAGGTAAAAAACTGTGCATTCCAACACATAATATAATGGCAACTTTTATCCCATATATGCAAAAACCCCCCACAAAACTTCAAAAGGGTGGGGAAAGAGACAAATGCATGCCGGGCGTTTATGTGCCAGCCGGCTCACGGTTGTTTGTTCTTTGTTGTAATCCTTTTGAGTTGTAGTCCCTGTTTGTATCCCTGATCACGAGACCTGCGTAGATAAGCATGCGTTTCTGTCCTTTTACCACATTTGACGTGAGTGAGGATGATTTGCAATTCTTTAGGTAAAAGTTGTTTGGACCCCAGCTCTTGAATGTATGAACATATTCCTCAGATATCAAAGAAACTTTACTTTCTCTCTCTCATGCACGCTCTCTCTCTCTCTCTCATGCGCGCGCGCACACACTCTCGCTGTCTCTCTCACGTGCGCGCGCGCACACACTCTCTTTCACTCTCTCTTTCTCTCACACGTGCGCACACACACACTCTCTCTCACTCTCTCTCTCACACGTGCGCGCACACATTCTCTTTCACTCTCTCTCACGTGCGCGCACATACTCTCTCTCTCACTCTCTCTCTCACACGTGCGCACACATACTCTCTCTCTCACTCTCTCTCTCACACGTGCGCGCACACTCTCTCACACTCTCTCACTCTCTCTCACTCTCTCTCTCACACATGCACGCACACACTCTCTATATCTCTCTCTCTCTCTCCAGACAGGCCAGCACATCACCCTGTATAATAATCCCTTGTAAGTAACCTCTGTAATGAGCTACACTTGATCTCAAGCTTTCGTGGAGAGCGGCCTCATTGCTTTTATGTGCTCGATAGTTCTGTGTGAATAATAAAAATAATTTTATTTTTTCTCCCTATTGATGTTTAATATTCTTTCTTTCACATAAATGATCTATTCTCTCTATTCCGTCCCTTGCCCATCTTCTTTTTCCCTGTGGTTTCCAGCAGGCCTGGGGCTTGTTTTTGGTTACATGTCTGATAAAGAATTCTGAATTATTAGTATTTATTAATAACCACGTGTTTATGAAGCACTTGATACCACAGCATTCATTTTACCTGGGGCTGTGTCAATGCTTTTCTATCAGTATACTCGGTGGCAGTAGCTTCTGCTTTCGGTGCTGTCCCTTTAATAGCGTATAGGAGCTCCCCCGGCCCCTGCTATCTGCACTGCACGCTCGTTTGTTTGCCTGGGTGGGGAAATAAAGCTCTTTTTATCAGCAAGCAGTTGCCTGGGCGCCTGTAACTTCTTCTCCATTTTGCTGCCAGACAGTTCTTATGCGTTGTCTGATTTTCTATGAGCTATCCCTGACATGTTAACAGAATTCATTAAAGATACAGTTTTGTAAATAAAAAGCTATATTGTTTCCGACCCCAAGCTCTGTTCCGATGTCTGTGTGACAGATTTTCAGCGTTATAATCTAAGCATGGTTCAGGGTTTGCGTTGTATCCTGGGGAAGGCACTGGGAGGAAACTCTTGGCTCGTCCCCAGTGGATCATCATGCACCTTAACACACATATATTTACTTTCACCTGGGCTTTGCTCTTTAAGTGATGACCTGGTTGGAAGTGAAATGTAAAATGAAACTTATACCATTTTAGTATTGCAACAAAACGTATTAATGTTACACTGGCACTTTCTATTAAAGGGTGTGATATTTGATACAATTGCGAATGTATGGAGACACATTGGCCTGAATAGCACACATAAAGCGCTGTCCTTACCATCTGTAACATAATAAATGACTCCACGGGGAGGCAGAAACATACATCTAGGGCTGTTGGTGTCTTTGTGCAGAGGGAACATGCTTGGTGTAGGAAATGTATGTTGTAGACTCCATGTCTGAGGGTATGTTGGGTATTATGCTTAACAACGTATTCTGATCTGACTTAGTTCTTTCATTCATCCTTCAATCTGTATTTGTGGTGTGAAGGAGGGCTGAGAACCCGCAATGCTGCTAGTATCAATTGCGTGCGAGAGTTGCTTGTGTGGAAGACATCTGCCCACTCAGGTGAGTGTGTGTGTGTGTGCATGGTTTGTGTGTGTGTTAGGGGAACGTGTGCAGGTCTCCCTATCAACCTGTTTGACTTGTGCTGTCACTGCAATGTAAAATCACTAAGGCAAAAGGCTGGTGAATTGTATTTTCCAGTACAAAAGGGCTCCTAGTTCACCTTCTAACATCATTAGCACTCTATAAATGACCTGTTATTGCTGCTTTGTGAGAGTTTAGTCTTTTATACAGAATGACCATTTTGTATAAGATATGGTGCCACATATACCCAGCGTCTTAGCATGACTTTTGCTATCCATGCTCTGTAGTAGCCCTGGGGTGGTAAGGCGTCAACGTGAGCCATTTTATTCCGTGACACACATATTTTGCGTGCTACTGTCCGGCACATTTCAGCAACACGTGATGTGTATGTGGGATCTGAAAAAATGGCTGATATCCTCATCCTAGAGACACTTCCACCGTGGCACCTAAATGTCCATGTGCTTCACCCAATCTCTTTATTGCTTGAGACATTGTGGGGCATGAAATGTCAGATGATACGTATGATCATTGTGATGTGACCCTCAAAAACCATTACCCACCCGCCAGCTAAATGCATTGCAGACGATGTATTCAGCTGAATGTGTTACACGCACCTCCAGTCAGCTCCGGTGTGGACTTAGGGAAAGCTCTACCCCCGGCCCTTGTATGGAAAGTGCTCCCCTCAATTTCAATGGGACTTCTTTCCTACCACTGATGGGCTGCTTCAAACCGCTAATCAGTGGCAAAAATAATCGCACTTTGGAGGAGGAGGAGGGCAGTTGCTGCAGCAGGGCTGCCTCTTCTGTCTCAGGTAAGTGCTATTTCCCCCCTATTAGAACAATGCGTATTAAAGTCCCTGTGAGCCAATAAGGACCAAAATGGTTGGCCTGTCCCTTTAAGCAGCTGCCTGTTATGATGGGATTAAGACTGTTAATGGGGCGACCATTCTCGAATGACAGTCCCGTGGTGTTACGCCGTGTTCTCGGTTGACGTGCACTTTGCTCTGTGCGTAGTTAAGGTGGGGCAGGGCGTTCCTATCCCCGTCCTGCACCGAGTGTGTGTGTGTTGTGTTACCTGTACATTTGCATGTTTGACCTAACAGGATAATTGGGTCCCAAGCAACCTGGGCGTTCCCTTCCTCGCAAGCAGCTCTGTTTCGTGTGTGACTCACAGCGCAGGCATAGACACCACTTCCCCATATCTGTCGTAGCCATTTTATAATACTGCTGGCTTTAAAGAATATTCCTGGTGATCTCTGACAGGTTGGGCCCCTTCAAGGATGATCTGGAGAAACCAAGGTAAAGATGCGCACTTTCTTGTACTTTACAAGCAAAGCTGTCGGCAGCCCCCAGCCATGAGGATGACGTATGATGTGTTACTGCATGCGCCAGGGAGGCTTTTTTTGCCTGTGAATTGGTTGGTGTTCTTTCTGAAAACATACAGTGTAGTTTTCAAACATAATGTAGGACGGTTTTGTAGAGCGTGTAGGTGATGCTATATTATATATGAAATCCTATTCTACAGTATATGCCTGAAATGTAATGAAAAGTTTTTAATATACTCTTGTGTGTTCGTTAAGGCATACTATGGCTGAGAGCTATCTTGCAGTTAGATTTTTTTTTGTACAAATGCATAGAGCTCTCCTCTGTACTTTTTAATACATAGCATCCTCCTCGTGGCTCCAGTCCTGAACCAACTGCAAGAACGAGGTACAACAGCAGTCTCTTGTGAGAGATTTCTAGGGGGTCTTATGAGATCTCCCCGGCACATGGGCATTCTTCTTGCCAGTGACTATTGGGAATCACACGGAGGGGGCTCTGGAACTGCAGCTTTCTCAGCAAATAAGTGTATTTTTTCCCCATTTATGTTGTAGGAGCTTGTTTAAGGCAGTAGACTATGCTTTTAAGATGCGTATAAGATGTATGTTTTATGCATTGTCCCCATAATAAAACCTCAATGGCAAAACAACTTCACTTTTGTTTTTCAGTGGATCTAATGACGTTCCCCGATATTTCATTTTCATGCCAACTTTTGACCACTCTTGGTAAATCCCTGGTGGTTGCAAAAGTGTACATGGATGGTGGGCCTTAAAAACAGTTTTTTTGTCATGAATACTCTTACATATTGGATCATTTAATACACAATACCCCTATCATCTTACCTGCAGAGTATTACCAATAAGTCGGAGACCAAAGTCTATTTATTTTGTGCATTGTAAAAGGGTCACGTGTGGTTGTCTGTGTTATTGGATGGATTTTTGTTGCATCACGCCGTAGGACAGATAATGAGAATAATGAACGTTCTAATTATTTTCCAACATCTAGAAAGCCATGTTATATGTGACACCATAACATCTGCTCCCCTGCCAATTATGGAACAGTAATGTTGTAGAAGCACTGTCTATTCCTCAAACCTTTGTCATCTTTACAGCGTTTGCCTGTTCATGTTGGAAAAGGGACTTTATGATTGTGGAATCGAAATCTGTGTCATTCCGTAACGCATTGGAGAAAATGCACTGATTTCCTGGGAATTGCAAACGGCTCTGAGAACGAGTAAATCCGTACTTTTTCAGCCGCAGGTGTTTGAACTGATACAACAGGCTGTATTTACATGGCCACATTATGAAGGGCTGCTGGAAGTGTTACGGGTGATGGCAATAAACAGACTCTGGTAATACACCTGCTGTCTACTACCAGACCCATCACGCTCAGCCACATTTTAGATCATATGACAGCAAGCTTGGACCTTTACAAGCATCCGGAAAGTCAATGGCTTAGCTAAACCATCCCCCACAGTACAGCTCGGAGATAGCACCTCATTGGTGGCATTGATATTGGTGACTGAAGCGGGAAAATAAAAAGTAAAGCCAAATCCTAATGATTTTTTGAAAGATGACCATTCCAAAATATCTCAAGCAGCGCACAGCACGTGAAGCAGCTTATAAAATATAAAAGAAAAATCCAAACTAGAGTAGTGTGACCTGGTGTGCGCCCCGGAATTATGCCCGTAAACCTCCGTGTGTCTAAACTAACCAGACAATTCATTAATTTATTAAACATCGCCCTTAAAGAAATATATGTGGTGTCTGGGAAGTATTCTGTGTGCTACTTAGGCACTTGTGTTGTCATTGGGCTAAGTAATGCGGGCAGAGCTTACACAAAGTTCTGCTGTATCCATCAATCGATGCTGGCAACCAGGCTTATGTCACTTGTTCCTCCCAGAAGAGTGGAAGCTGTTATAGCTGGAAGAGGGGGCAACTACATATCTATTTATTTAGAATACAAAGCCCCTGTTGGTATAATGGTCAGGAATCCCAATATATCCATATAGCGTTTGTCTTCATTCTGAACTCCAAGACACGTCTAAACATTGTAATCTGAATATTAATGTTCTTTATAAAGATATCCAGTATTGTTGACTTGAGAACTTAAGTCAACAATGAAGGTTTTGACAATTAATTTTCTTTTCCCAAGCCATGGGCTACCTAATTTATGTAACTGGGCCTCAGGCATACACAGCTTCTAAGCCAGGGACTTTTATTGGTTTTTGATGATCTAGTAGGTGCCAAGCCTTTTCTTCTGTTTCTATAAACTCTATACTTGAGCAGTGTGTTTCCATGCTGCCTGTCAGTACTATATATTTCTGGGTTTCTCTTATTATTATTATTAATTATTATTATTATTCTAGGAAGCTGGTGATGTATACTTTAGAGAGGAGAGCCTCAGACGGAAGCTGGTGACATAATGAATTTAAATACTGTATGCTAAGCCAGTAATCATGATATTGTAGAGCAACGACTTTAGCCACTCATCAGCTACAGCCCAAGGGATATGAGATGAGCCGTCCCTGCGGAAAACCATTACAGTGCGTTCTGCTTATGAGAAAAATTCATAGCATGCCCCGTGTTTACACCGTGCTTTCCAAAATATATGCGGGCTTCTATACAAACGGCGCTCCTGTACATTAACCGGCTGCCAGGCATCCCTAACGCAGAAAGGGCTGTATAAAGCCTTGTGTGAGAGCGAAGGTAAATCTCAAGCAAGTGACTGCTCAATAAACCAATACGGGACTTCTTTTGCTTGACAGGTTCGTGACTCTAGTTTTAGGGGCCCTAGTGAAGAAAATTGTGGCATGATCAAAAAGGGTTATTGTAAACAAAGGGATTAATAACTAGATGCAATAAATGCATAAATATTGAATTGAATAACAATGAAGGGTCCACAAGCAGCTGCTAGGTCGATTATTTGGTAACCCCTCTGACAGCATACATTAGATGCACAAAAAGGGAAGTAAAAACATTTGGCAATGAGGATAACGGACCACGGTAATGTCGTAATGCTCCAACTATTCCTTAAAGTAACAGTTCATTGCTTAAAAGTGTACATTATACAGGTAATCCACTGGGGTGACTTATGTACACACCGAATACTCCGCAGAGCTGTAACAGGGTAAGCGTGACGCGACTGGGGGTAGAGGTAATACCGAACAGCTGCAAACAGGAATACGACAGTGGTGTGTGTGTATATGTAGTATCGTGTATGTATATATATATATATATATATATGTATATATATGTATGTATATTTATATATAATTGTGTAATGCGTGTTTGTAACCGCATTCTCTGTAGTGTGCTGGGACTCTGCATTTGATTGACAGACCTCCACTTTACCCCCAGATGCAAGGCTTCTGTTATACATGGAAGCCTTGCGTTTACTTTCAAATGGGAAGGCTTTGTCGGAGGAGGTGAGATGCAGATCACTCACTGACTGATCCTCCCTGTCGTCAATCTCAGCTTTTGTGTTGCTGCCAGTGTCCCTGGTAGCAAAATTATTGCTCCCTCATAATAAACAAATAAAAAAAGCACACATAATGTATCTTTATATAATATATATATATATATATTATATATATATATATATATAATATACAGGTAGGTGAGCTCTTGTGGACTACAACTCCCATGAACCTTAGCCAGAATGATCATGCGGGTCATTGGAGCCTTAGCCCATAATAAGAGGTGCAACAAATGGGCAAAAGGTTTTAATGCTTGTGTATTTTCTGCCTAGGTTGTGTATTTTTGTACAATTGTGGCTTATAACCCCTCCCATGGTATGTGTGCCTACCCTGTCATATGCTGTGTACTATCAACTACATGGGCTTCACGTGCAGTCTGCATCCACCCACATCAGATTAATTTGTTATTGTGACACTTATTATTTGGTTTGGCTTATACTACAGTATAACATTTGCAACTAATATATATTGTGTATATATATTTTTTTGGTTTGGAATGTATGGGGACATTTTTCCATTATGTGACCGGATACACACTTTGTCTTCTAGTGGGCATCTATGAATAGCTCAATGTGTCCTTAAAATATAAATATATAAGTGTGCACCTGATACCTATCAAACTGCTTTGACATTTTTCTTCTGCTGTTATTTTGAGGGCCCCACCGAAGAATATGGGTTCACCCACTAAAAGGAGAGCGCGGCTTCACTATTCCTTATGAAGAGCCAACACTTGTTTATCCAGCAATCTGAGCTGGCCCTGTATAATGTATATTTCATTGAGAGAGGAGACTAAGGAAATCTCACATATCTAACTATACATTGTACAAGGCCAGCCAAGCTCTTCTTGCAGTAACACCCCCTGGCTTTGACCTTCATAATGTATGGTGAACTTAAGGAGCTTAAATCACATCTCCTGTCCCGTCAACCAGTGATGTGTTCAGGTCTAGGTCTATGGATCAGACCCCTAGGTGTGCTAAAGCTGAATGGGCTGTTACAAGAGAGATCTCTGATCCCAACCAGCCCGTTTACACCATAGACCCTGCTCATACGCTGCTTTAAAAGGCGCCTTGCCTTTTACATCATATCCAGGCACCCCACAGAGAGTACAGAGACTGTGGAGGGGGCTGCCGCCCTGGGTAAATACGTCACTGCTGTCCGCTACCCTTTTAGTGAATAAACCCTTTGTTTTCAATTAAGACAACTTGTTTGTAAATTATAAATATTTAGATTTTTTTTTCTGCTGACAAACCAGTTAATAGGTGTGTACAGACAGCTCTCGCTCATTACATGACAATACTCAAGTGTTTCCAGTCATATGATAAACTGGTTTATTTTAGGTGATGTAAGAGGCCAGCTTCTTTGGATCCAAAGGGCAGCGAGCAGTTATTCCAGGGCAGGGATAAAACAAACAGACTGCTGAGGTGTGTTTGCATTTCTGAAGCAGCCGGTGCCACTTGTCTGGGGATTGCGTTAAATTTTCGGAGCTTTGTTTCTGTAGCTGCCGTCGGGAGAGATAATGTGACAAGGAATGCTTTCAGGGAGGGTCCCCACACCTGAGTGAATATGGCCAGGGTTCAACTTACAAAGCCTTCATTTGGGGCTTCGCTACGACACTCCTTGTGTTGATGTGCTGCAAAAGTACAAGCACAGGGTATACCTATGTTATGGCATGGCCGTTATATATGTGAATCATTACACGGTGTAGAGGTGGGGGGGTGGTTCCCCTGTATTGGAAGGCATTACCTTGTGCATCTACCAGTATATGCTGTGTTCTTCATTGCACCATTTTACATGCATGTGATTATATAACACGTTTATTGACACTTATTATTTACAATATTTTGTGTTTGTTGCAGTGGTGACCTACCGTTAATGCCTGGGACTGAAGATAGTTTGGGATGTTTGCAGCCCAAAGTCAGGTAAGAAAAGGAGGTGCACAAAAACCTCTTGAGAGCTGAATGTGGCACACAGGCCTCCTATTAAACAATGGGGACTTTTTGAAATAGTCCATTTCTTGTGTTACATTTGCATGTCCTTTGTGTTTGATGTCTTGCGTAAAACTTTAGATGGGGGTGGGGTGGTTATGCCTCCTTACCCTGTCTTGCACACACAGGGTTAAAGGGTGGGGATTGCTGGGAGCAGTCGTGCTTTTTGACTGCATTGTGCCTGTTACTACCTGGTTCGTCCGGAAAGCTCATGCGTGATGGATTGAATGGAGTAAGACTGAGAGATGTTATTACAGTGCTGCCTCTGGCAGAGAATATGTTTGGTGTGTATTTGTTGTAAATAAAATGAGGGCTTTATTCACTAAGTTTAACACCTTCTCGTTGCCTTTTGGAGGACTGACTAATGATCAAATAGTAGCTGGCTCCTCATTGTGAAGATTGTAAGCTTGTTTGAGCAGGGTCCTCCTCACCTGTTGTTTCTGTAAGTCAAATTATTATGTTATATAATACTTATGTTATGTCCAGTCTACCCATTGTCCAGCACTACGGAATAGGATGGTGCTTTATAAAACAATACATAGTAATGCAAAATAAAATCGGCACTTTCTAGATATCATGTGCACTGTGCACAGACTGCTAGGTGGATCACAGCAGGAGAAGCTGGCTGGGGCCGGGGATGTAAAAGGTGTATCAGGAAATTTTAGTGTTTCCACTCACAGCAATTCACCTGCAAACTCACGCTTTGGTGAATGAAGTTGAAGATCCTCAGTGTTAGACTATGAAAACGCAACCGTCTATAACCATGTCCCAACAAGTAGTGCTTACCATGTGTCGTACCCCATTCGTCTCTGAATTTGTATAAATTTGTGTGCCGTGCCTGGGTCTGCTTTATGTAATTATCCGGTACTCAAGTTGCTGCGTGAGTGTGTGTATTTGTGTAATGTGTGTGTGTGTGTGTGTGTGTGTGTGTATATATATTGTACGTTTGAACAGGGCCCTCTTATGTTTTTGTTTCTAGAAGTCCAAATTGTTATACATACTACTATGTTTACGTCCAGTTTGTACAGCTCTGCAGACTATGATGGTGCTACACAAATCAATAAATAATGGGTAGTAGAAAGGAGAGTTGCATGTTATCCCTCTGACTTTACTTTATATTGGGTCTCTCTGGGTTTTAAACATGTTCCTAATTGCAAGAATGTAGCACTCCTCTCTTTTCATTTCTCTCATCTCTTCTGTCCTGTTCCTTCATCGTTTGAGGAGAGCATCCATCAGCAGGGGGAAAAATATGATGTATCTTACCAATCTCACTCATGTTTTAAGAACATTCTCAATTAAAAATAACTTTTGGCTTTGGAAGAAGCCAAAGTTGCTGAAATATTTTTACGTTTAATGTTGCCTTTAAAAATCTGTTTAACAGATTTTACTGTGATTTTGGTAAAGACTGCTCCGTCCGTATTGTGTGTAAATGTAATGATCTGGACAGCTGGATCAGATTAGCCAAAAGTTCTGTATTGCCGTTCAGCTCTGTAAAATGCAGCCTTTAGCATGTAATTCAGTATTTTCTAACTATCAAGTATCCTGCAGCTTTCACACTGAAATAGTGCAGGAAGACCCCCATGACCCCGATATCATACCAGAGCATTGAGTGTCTCCACTGAGATGGGAAATTCTACCACCAGGGCTTGTTTAGTGAATTTCTCAGACGGTAACTCCCACGGTGTGCTGAGCCGTCTGTGTGGATCAAATCTCCTACTGACACCTCATTTAGATATCCATTTCATTTTTTTTATTCATCTTCTATTAGTATTTAAATACATGTCTCTCTATAAAGAATGGCATGCTGTTTCAAGATTTGCAAATCTTAGGAAGCAACGTTGTCTTAACGATATAACTGCCTGGGTGGGTCGTTGAGTCCTAATAGAGATTGTGGGGTGCAGTTAGACAACACCAGGAATGTTTCACTATTTAACTTTTGTATTATTATAAAAGAGCTAAATCTGGTGAGCTCCTGAGTTGGGCCCGAGATAAGTAATCTAAATGTCCCTGACACCACCTGTGAAGCAAAGGATGGTGTCATAAAAAAGTGCTTGTTAGTATTTAATATGACCATTTCTCGCAAACAAAAGCAAAAACTAAGACATTACCTGACATTTGGAAGAGGGCAGCCGCCTAGACTACTCCTCCTTGCGGCTCATGTGTGCCTGACAACTTCTTGCCAACGTGATAGAAAAAGTGCTGGCATTAGGCATAGGGGGAAGCGTTGTTTCCATGCACGTGCGCGCAGGCGTCTGAACAGACCTTTACGTAGTGCTTTCCCAAAGCCACAGCAAAATGGGAATGGGGTAGATGCATATGGGGGGGCTTCTGATTTGCAAATGGACCATATGAAAATTAAAGTGGCCACATAGCTGTGATGCACATGATGGTTGGAGTGTCCCTTTACTTCCTGTACAAAGACTATGTATCAAAGTACTTTTATATTACTACATATTAAACTACTTACAATATAATCTTTTTTTTCCAGTCCTTACAGTTAAATGCTGCCAACTCCATTTCCCAACATATTCATACGTCTTCTTACTGGAGATAAAAGGAAACAAGACATGTAAGACAATATATGTAATGAATAAAGGAGTGTGCTCACATTGGTATTGTTGGCAGCTGTCCTGTAGAAGGAACACTGTTTGGCAATAAACCTGTTTTTCTCCATGCTGCCCTACAATCATATTGCAAGGCCAATAACTCCTAATTCTTTATAGCCTGGTCAGATGGCAAGCTGCTGTTTAACAGCTGGGAGGGTCCCGTTTTACAACATTATTGGTGTAAAAGTTCAGCTGTAAGTGACCATGTCTTCAAACATACGCCTGCATTAATAAGCGGCTCATGAATGTTATAATGTTCACAAAACATTGTTTAGATTGTTAATAGAATGGTGTTGGCCATCTCCCTAATGTGAATGGCTCTATACTGCTACATGAATACATTATATCCCTCCCATTCGTTTTTATCTGTCATGCTGCCATGCTTAACACCTCCCTGTAATTCTTGGGGTTTTCACACACAGTTTAGTGTCCCTGGTACTTGCTCGCTGAGCACTTTAATATCCATTCTTCAAGTAATTACCTAAGCTAGAAGCTGCAGCCCTGCAGCTGCCTTCCTCCCCGTGGTCCAACAAATCTTGCCACTGATTGCTGGAGGGTGGGAGAAAGGGGAAAATGCATAATGGGGGATACTGCACAACCCCACATACATTTGCAGGGAAGCCATGTAAGTTTAACGCATATGATAGCTGAAAGTCCATATGGCGGCTGCAGTGTCCATTTAACTCTTTGTATGTGGAGCAGGTGGTTACAAGGATAATTTATTTCCTGCCTTTCAAGCTGCTGACGGTAGCACAGCACGAAGGATCCTTCTATGCCAGTAGGTAATGACAGAAGAGGGGCTTCAGCCGTTTTTCTTCCACTTGATGACAGTAGATGCAAGCCATATCTGCCACTTTTCTGTTATCTCCTTTGCTTGCATAAATTATCAACTTTAGTTTTCCTTGTTTATTGAACCAAATAAAGCTTGGATATGCTATGACCTTCGAGCATACAATGCAAAGAAAGCAGGCCCACTGAAGAATCAATATGTGAAGACACGCGTAACAAAGTTGCAAAGGGAAACTGTTGCGCTCGTCCTTAGCCCCCTGTTGTATATAGTAGAGAAGCAGTCAGTAATCTGGTTCTGAGGACACCGCGCAGTGTGCTGTGAATTAGAATAGAGCCGTGGAGCAGATCTGAGGAAGCAGGGGATTTCCTTGTGTGCTTTGGACCATGTAACGGGAAAGTGGGAACATTACATGACTGTAATAGATATCAAATCGGCAAGAAACAAAATATGCAATATGCTAGCTGCTAACTAGGAGAACGTCACATCCAACAATACAGCAACATAGACTCACCGGCCTCTTTATTAGGTACTCCTTGCTAGTATCGGGTTTGGCCTTCAGAACGGCCTTCATTCTTCATGGTATACTTTCTACAAGGTGCTGGAAACCTTCCTCTGACATTTTGGTCCATATGGACACGATGGCATCACGCAGTTGCTGGAGATTTGTCTGCTGCACATGATGCCGATCTCCTGTTGTCTTGAGTACGTCTACATACCTAAATGCATTGAGTTGCTGCCATGTGATTGGCTGATTGGCTATTTCTGTTAAACAATTGACCATGTGTACCTAATTAAGTGGCCAGTGAGTGTATAGTTTTAGCATGTTCTAGAAATGTTTGACATCAACTACCCCTGAGTTGACTTTCTTAATGATTGACCGTACTATTTGCAGGGAGCTCTGGATAAAGTGTTAAAGTAGGGGTGTATAGGGCAACACCGAAACATTGACAACCAAGCCCAGTTTTAGAAGGCCGTGTTAACCTTTGCTTCACCCTTTACCTTTTTATAGCTCGGCCACAGTTTTTGCCTACCAATGTTGATTGCTGTTTGTTTTTACTGCTATGAAAGAATGCTAAATGAATCAATACTGACCATAACATTGCTGCTTTATTTTCTATTTTTTCACTCTGCAAAATAAATAACCCTTGTTGTGTATAAATGGATAGATTTTACATAACTTTACGTCACTTGATGCATGCCGCATTACATCTATCTGTAATGTGTTTTGTTGACACTTTAATGTCTATACTATACAGGCAAGTACAATTTAGCATGGACAGCTAGCATGTCGAGGATGGCATATTGGACTTAACTAGGGGTGAGTATACTCAATAGATTGCTCAGCAGACATAGGCGGCTCAGTGTAACTATTTTAGTGGATTTAATACTGTTTGCTATAGAACGTAAAAAAAAAAAGTACTTGAATCCGTACGTTTCTGATAGCTGGACGGCCTTTTGCAGAATAAATGATTTTATTGCGTAAATATTTTTTCCAGGCATATTTAACATAAGTGGCAAATATTAACAATAATTGCAATAAAATTGCAGAAGAGGGTATTATTGCCATTTCAATTTTTTTTTTTGAATAGTGTGTATATGTGTGTATAAATGTTTTCTTTTTGGCTACTATTTGTATTCTAATTATCTAGTCGTGAATCATGTGACTCACTGTATTTTATGTCACTGCCTGCATTTGCCTCTTTTGCTGGCTATTTTTTTGTCATATGAGGTATTGTAATCCATTCCTGCAGGCATGTACTATACTCTCTGGAGACTAATGTGAATGTGTTTGGCCACATCAAAGAACATGCAATCTATTTTAATCTGTCCTTACTGCCTGCAGCATGCTGATACGAGCGGTGTCGCCAGGGCAGGCGTTCTACTTCTTATGGGACATTTATCTGGGTGTGTGTCACCTCTGTTACATTGTTTTAGTAAATGAATTGTTCTTATTAAATGGGGAACCATCTAATCTGCATGCAGATGACATCTTGTTTTATTTATATATAAACACACTTCCTGGTTCCTGGAAATGGATCAGAATTACAGTGTAGACCTTGTTAATGTTGTAAACGACTGGAACCTTTTTTAATTCTTTTAAATGAATTATCACTATGTACAGAGGCCCTTTATCACTCCCACCACTCCTGTTATCCAATGGCACATTGTGTTGGCTAATCCAAGTTTTAAGTTTTTAAAAGGCTGAGTTTCAATGAAATAAGCTAAGTGACACCAAACGTTTGAATGGTTGTGTTATAATATATATATATATAACACACACTATCTTTGATTGCCGACCTTGTGTTACCTCTTAACCTTATATATTACAAACTGTTCGTTTTTGGTTTGTGAGGCAGGAAAATGTTGGAGAACCTTTTCATGCCAACTGCTATAAATAGTTGTAGAGCCTGTAGTTGACATTCTTGACTATTAGGTGGCCAAGCAGTCACTTGGACAACCTATTGTTGCTCGGATTATTATGATTATTCTGCCGTTTTTTTTGAACTGCAATAACTTTTGAACCGCTGCACAAAACACTTGGCGGCACTCAGTGGTGAACCCAGGGGGTGCTATCTTGGGTTATATAAAGGCTTTTATAAACCTTCCAAAATCTCCTTCTCTGAAACTGCTTATGTCAACAACATTGTCTCATTAGGCTGTTGGGTTCATTAAAACCACCATACTATATTTTCAACATTCTCTTTATCTCAAACGGATGCACTAAAACTCTTCAAATATCCACCTATGCTACGACTCTGTTTTTATCTGGAATTCTCTATTTAACCTCTTTACCTTTTGCACCACCGCAACAAGACTCTCGACATCTGCGTCTCTGCAGTATGTGCAGCTCAGCCGCCAGGCTTGGTCTCCTGCATTGCCGCTTGCAGTCGGATTTGTACACTTGAGGTGGTCACTAGTGTCATAAGCAAAACGGGTCAGGATCTTTCTGTTTTAATTTACTACTTTTTTTATTTAGTTATTTCAAAATCAAGCCTGATTCCAGCAGTGCGCCAACCAGCATGTCCTGATATGTTTTAACATCTAGAAGAGCCACAAATCATGTAAACCGCCCCCTTTAACCTCAGTAACAGGAACTGAAATTTCAACATTTAAGAAGAAGAAAACACAGAACAAAAAAAATCCCACCCTACAAAACTCCTCCACTAGTGGCGTAAACCATGTTATTAACATAATGCTCTATCAGCAAGCCGTGGTATAAAGGAATAGGAATTGAGACTACATGGTATCAAAGGTTCTGTTTAAAACCTGTTAAATTTGGGAGAAACCTACCTTTATCTGTTATTAGAGGGCGAAAAATATGGGCAGTCCAGTGTGCCGACCTTTGTAGAATAGTTACAATAAGCCCAAACAAAATCAGGTTGAGAATTCTAGGCTTCACATAAAAATAATTTACTGATATTAAGTATTTTAGACATTTTGCTATAATATTTCTAAACCCAGGCAGTCGGTTACAAGCTCTGTACGTTGCTCGGAGAAGACGGGCATTATTTTTAACTAATGAAGAAGCAAAACCAATGACTGGAAGCCAGGAAGTCTTTGTCAGTTCTATTGCATATCTGCGTTTGTGCTTCCTGTCAGTTGAACCACTAGCAACGTAACAGATGTGTTAAGAGTCGCTGTCATTTAACCTCATTGCAAGAGCCTTCTGCTGTGACCAGTGCTGGCTCGTGGCTACAGGTAATGTGTGTAATCCCGACGTGGTTATCGTCCATGATAACAAAGCTGTCAGTCAGTATGGATGTGTAATATAGAATATATCATGTTTTTTTATTATTATTGTGAACATTAAGTACACATTATTACTTCATTATATGTCACTGAAGAAGGTGTGATGTAAACAAAGTTGTGCTTGGAGGCAGATGGCACCTGTCGTGGCGTGTTAAGTTTTTTGCGGTTGTGTCCTGCAGACCTGAATGTTAGTGCTAGGATACCTTTTAGTGCATGTTGATAAGAACAATAGAAATACCTGTATTGACCCAGGAGAAATTGGGCCCCAAAGGTCTCTTTTACTGATGGAATGAAGAAGAAACCTCAGGAGGTCTCCAAAGGCTCATGCATCTTTAGATCTTTTTCTTTGTTGGTCCAGTTTTAGTGCATGCCTAGTGTCCCTTTTGCAACAATCATCATCTTATTCATCCTTTCCATCTGCACAGCTAATAAAAAGATACCAATTACTTAGTACACCACCTTTCTGCTATTACCGGTAATTCCATTAGTCAACTGCCTGTTTTCTTGGTGTTATGTAAAATGTGTAATACAAGGTGTAAATCTGTTGCGAAGCTTTACACACTCCTCTAAAAGCTTCATGTTAAAAGCTGCATCCAGGCAATCTAAACACTGCATGATACGTCAACGCATATCACCAATGTTTTAATCCTATATTGATTATTTGGTTAGCTTTGTCTAAGAGTCACTTTAGAAATGTTAATATTCACATGTCGTCAAAATGTCATAGTGGAACTTTGTAGATCAACACGTTTCATAAAATAAAAACCTATATGTTTGCTGGCTAGATTACAATATAATCCATTTACAGATCAAATATATATGCTTGATGAGGGTGCTGGTTCCACAAGTGTTTACCCACAATGCTTTTGCTATGTTGGGAATGATGTAATACAAATATTAAAAAGTACAGGTGCTGATACTGGTCCATGAGGTATATGCACCATGAACTACAACCTTCTGCCTCCTATCACTCAACCATTGCCTTATCCAACTATTCTGGTTTTCATACCCAAGGACTGCAATTTATGTGGGGGGCAGTGTCAAGTGCTTTACTAAAATCTAGATAGATTATATCAACAGCCCCTCCCTGGTCTATTATCTTAGTTACCCAGTCAAAAAATAAATTAATCTTCCTGTAGTAAACGCATGCTGTTTCTGATCATGCAAACTATTTACTTCCAGATGTAGGATAAGGTTTTCTGGTTTATAGCTGGCCAAGTCTTCCCTACTACATTTTTTTGTGCAGTGGTACTACGGTTGCCAACTTGCAGTCTTCTGGAACTACTCCTGCCATTAGCGACTGGTTAAATAGTGTGACAGAAGGCAGAGTGTTTCCTTTTTGCTCTCTGTCCGTGTGGTACTCGCATTCTCCACCATATGTGACCTGGGACCATATAACAACACAGTTGTATTTATGACGAAATCTCATTTTCCTAACGGGTCTGGCAAACAAAACATCAACCATCAATAGCAATGCCCTGCGTACAGGTTTTGCAAGGACAGGTCAAAGCTCTTTTAATAATTTTGGGTGTATCCCATCAGATCCCATACATTGGTTTGTTTTTATTTTGGAGAGTTCAAGCAGAACTTCTGTCTCTGTAAATACATCTGTGTCACGGGTGACCCTGTTATTGCTTGGCTAACAAGGATCCCCCTCCTTCACAGAACAGAAGTATTTATTAAGGCAGTCTGCTATATCTTTATGCTCATTTATACGATTCCTTCGTTTGTTTTTAGTTAAATTATTTTTAGTTTATGTTTTCTTCTCTCACTTATATACCAAAAAAAAGTTTTTGTTAGCAATTTTCTCCTCAGCGTGTGCTTTGGTGCATCTAATAATGTACTTTGCCTCTCTCTAAGCTTAGTTTTATGTTTGCTCTCATCTTCCTCATTTTGAGTCTGTTAATATATTTTTTAAATCTTTGCTGCTTCTTCAGTAAATTTGCCACATCTGTGGAGTACCACAGCTGCTTCCTTTTTCTTTTACTCTTGCTAACAAGTTTCATGCAATGTTCTGCTGCCTTTAGCAGGACATCTATTTAAATAGCTTCATCTCTCCAAATAGCTTCATCTCTCCTGGACTCCATCTAAAGTAGTCCAGACCATGAGACTCCCCTACCATTTTAGGAAAATCAACGTTTCTTAATTCAGAACCTTGGTTTTAGTGTGGTGCAACTAAACCACACTGATTGATGATCACTGGAGGCCAAACACTCTCCTACAGTGACATCCAAAATAAAGTCTCCATTTGTAAATACCAACTCCAGCACAGCCTCTTTCCCTGTTGGCGTCTCTACCGACTGCTTAAGACACAGTACCTGTAAGGATGTCTCCACGCCTGGCTGACCCGGTTGTTTGTTTTTCCCAATCTGCATCAGGAAGATTAAAGTTTCCCATAATTATAACCTCACCTTTCATTTCTTCAAGTAGCAGATTGTCAAGTTCCTCTGCTTGTCCTGAGGTTCTATACATCACACCAATGTAAACAAATACTTTGTCACAGAGTTCTAAAGTTACCCAAATGGTTTGTAGGTTCTCTTACTTTGTGTAAGAGTAACCTCCACACTGATCCACCATTCCTTTCCCAACTTCTTGAAGCTAAGTCCTGCCCTGCCCCTACTCTATTTACTCCTTTAATGCTATCTTCTCCCTCCTCCCACATTCTAGTTATAAATCTATCCTCCTAAATAATCTATATAATGCCACTGCTGTCTTTAAAGGATCTCGTAGCCAGGTCTTTGCTGTTTAGTTGGCCTTCCCTGTCCTTCTACGAGGCTGGTGTGTTACGTACTGCAGTGTTTGATGTAAAGGAATTCCTAGTTTAAACGCATGAATGGAACTGTCTTGCACAATACCTGTTTTGACGTGACTGTATATATATATATAAATAAAATGAAGCCCTGTTCCCACCTTCTAGGCCCTTTCAGGGGTTTCCAAAAGAAATGGCCCACTCAGCACTTCTCGCTTCTATGACCTGTTATTTTACCTGTCTAGCAGGCTAGTCTGCTAATGGGATGGACAGATGCTGGTTTGTTCAATCCTGAACCTGCCTTATGGGGAGCATAACATACATAATGCATAAAACCTTGCCAAAAGACAGGGAAAATTGAAACCTTTTGCTCCACGCAACCCTGAAATAAAAGAATTTGGGGTTACTGTGCCCTTAAATTCCTGGGCATGGCTATATACTGAAACAATGTACGACAAGTCTGATTATAAAGGTGTTTTATGCAGGTTACGTTCTTACCAAGGGTTCCCATCTTTCTTTTAGAAATGACGTTCAGGACAATATTCAAAGTGGATAAAATGTCTAGTGAACGGTGCAGCTATCTTCTTAATGACCAAGGTGTGGTGGGTATTACGGGGCCTTTAATTGCCTGACTGCAAGTGACCCTGTGTGCATGCAGGGTGAAGCAAATCTAAATGAGTGTTACGGTGCAAGGTAATGCTTTGGATTATGCGCTGCTAAACGCCTCCTATCTTGCTGTTCATTTTGATTTCACCCACGCAGTAACTGCCTCTCCTTTTTCTGGTTCTTGTTCTCACAAGCTTCTGATTGTGTGTGTGGACTGAGCATTTTATCTGTCTGAAATCAGGGACAAATTAGGCTAAATGAAACTAATTCTGAAATTATTGACATGCGTTTGTAATATTTGGTTTTCCATACCCTTCTCCAATAGTTTTATATCTAAGCATTGCTTAAAGCTTTATAACTAAAAGGGGGAGTTGGCAGGAGGGTTGCAGCTTCATCTCGCCGACTTCACGTTATGATGGGCCAACCCAATGAGCTTCTGCTCTGAGAGGATATTTAAATTGGTGAGGGTTCTTAAGTCTCCTGAACAATGCCCAATCAGTGCAAACCCTCCTTCCAACTCAAACTGTTTTAGTGAATGAGCTCCTTAGTCATGTAAATGTAGTTGTGGAAAATACGGCAGAGCTGTGAAATTGCTATACTGTATTAAAAGGTAACCTTTTGTTCACACATGTTTAGTATCAGCGCTTTTTGTGCCCAGATAGGTCTGATATTTATAATGTCTGAGTAACCAACCAGTTTCTCTCCAGCTAACGTTGAACAGCAATTCCCATGATCCCAATCCAGCATCTTGCTGGGAAAACCAGAAGAGACAGACTCGGACTGACCATCGAGGAACTAGACAAATGGCTAGTGTGCTGGTGCTGCCCTTTTTTATACAGTTTTTCAATCTTATAGTGACAATGAGCCACTATTGGCCCACGTTCTTAAAATCCAATTCTTAATGAAGCTGTGTGGTGCCTTTTCTGTGTCTATATTCTAGTGAATGAATAGGAAGCTTGAAGTTCGTAACACATGGCTGGGCATTAAGTGACATTGTGGTGTTATTGCATCTGTACAGGGTAGTTAGTAGAGGCTTTGTCTTCTGTTTCCCTCATTATACCTCGGAGGCAGTACTTTGTTCGCTTGTTGGGCACCCAATATGACCTTTCATTTTAACAAGTCACCCATAGCCTCATCCCTCTCATTGACATTTTTGTTATGATCTAGATTACTGGGCAGAGCTTTATATGCGAGCTTATCAGTTAGCTAACCTGTGGTTAGAAGCCATTATATGAATCTGGTGTCAGTTTAGAATACCAAGCTGTTTGATGTTTTCAGAAATGTCATGCTTAAACGTACCACACCGCGGACCACCAATTACCTATTTACCTATTTATTTTGAACACAACTTTCTATTATGCCAGTATTATCTAGATTGTAACCTTGTCTGAACAGGGCCCTCCTCTACTCTTGTTAATGCTGAATGGCTGTGTGATTCATTATTTGGTATGTCCTGTTTATACAGAACTGTGGAAAATAATTATCTCTATACACTTGTTTCCTTGTCCCCACAGCCATTGGCTTTGGCCTGCAATGCACATACACCGATCAGCCATAACATTATGACCACTGACGTTTGGATAATGCTGATAATCTTGTTATCATGGCACCTCAAAGTTGATGTGTTTAGAAGCAGCAAAAATGGGCAAGCATAAGGATCTATCTGAGCGACTTTGACAAGGGCCAAAGTGTGATGGCTAGATCACTGGGTCAGAGCATCTCCAAAACTGCAGCTCTTGTGGGATGTTCCCGGCCTGCAGTGGTCAGAAGTGGTCCAAGGAAAGAAAAACAGTGAACCGGCGATAGGGTCATGGGCGGCCAAGGCTCACTGATGCACGTGGGCGTGAAGGCCGGTCAGTGTGTCAAATCTGACGACCTACTGAAGCTCAAATCATTGAAAAAGTTAATGATGGTTCTGTTAGAAAGGTGCCAGAACACACAGCGCATCACAGTTTGTTGCGTATGGGCATGCGTAGCCACAGACCGGTCAGGGTGCCAATGCTGACCATGGTCCGCTGCCGAAAGCACCTCCAATGGGCATGTGAACATAAGAACTGGACCATGGAGCAGTGGAAGAAGGTTGCCTGGTCTGATTAATCACGTTTTCATTTACAGCACATCAATATTAGGCAGGTGGTCATGATGTTATGGCTGATCGGTATCTACTCGCCATCAGCCAGCTCCATCGCTGGCTTGCATCAGATTTCCAGGGGGTCTAATAATTCCTAATGCGTTCATTTACGGATAGAGCTCTCATTGCTGTCAGTGGGAGTGCTTTCGAGCTACTGGTAGCCAAAACTGGTGGGAATTATAGGGAGAGGACAAACTTGTATCTCTGGAGCAGCAATGTCTTCACCAGGTCCATTGTTTTCCATGCAGGTAAAGAATGCAAAATAAGCGAATGTATTGTTTTTTGGTAAGAATGAAGCTGATTTATTTATTTTTTGCCATTTTCCTATAGAGATTTGTGTGTTTATACTACGAGCTTAAATATTATTTTGAGGTTGCTAAACATGGGCACAATTATTTAATGAAACCATATACACAGTATTTTAAAACATGTCAAATGCTTGTGTGTGTTTACAGATCTTCTCTTTAGAGAAACAGATAGACATAGAACATATGAAGCCATGAGGGAGCAGGTTTAGTTCCAGTGTACAAGATGAGCTGCACACAAATATACTAAGATACTTTATTAAGCCTTTTCCAAAAATATACATACTAAAACCTATAATATCAAATAAGTCAACAATTGCATGCAGATTTCAATAGACCACTCAGATGCAAATATCTCTATTCTGTAAGTGATCATTTTTTATTTATTTTTTTTTACTAGTTTTGCATTGCACTGATTGGTTGATTGAGACTATATTGGTTTTGATATGTATATTTTTTAGTATTTTTTTATGGTTGTGCAGCTCATTTTTTTTATTATTTCATGTTGATTTTGCAGTTGTTGGGGTAACTGCTGCAGAGCCATATTTTGTACTGGGATTGCATTATCATTATTAATTATTCCCAGTTAATCCCTTTATGTTGGTCCCTGTCTGAATGAATCATATGCAGCCTGCTTTAGATGTGGGTTTTATATATCTATTATTTGAATTGAGATGGTTGAGGACAGACTCTGCATACCATACCCATCCTGTGCAGGTTGGTGAAAGTTCTTCAGAATGGAGAGCCACCTCCTGGATGAACAGGTATGGGTACTTCGAAGGGGGTTGAACTTGATGAATAATTAAGAGATGGGATCCTGAAACTAGGGTAGCTGCATCAATCATATTTCAAGGAAACCTATTCATTTCGAGCGTTGACGTAAACTGGAAATTCAGTATATGGGATGTATAACTCAGTAGTGGATTGTATGTTTTCGTCACGCACGCTACAGGGCAGCAGGTTCCTTGTGCAATGTGTGACAAGTGTGTCCTGGCAAAAAGGCTGATGTGATCTCAAGACAAGGATCCTACATCAGGATGGTCCCATAAAGTATATACAGATTAGGAAACCAATAGCTTCACTGCCACTTCTTTTGTTTTATATTAAAGGTGACTTTAGTATTTGGCAAGTTCTTGGTGCATATTGTAATGAGAAATGTAAAACATATTAAAGGTACATTTTTAAGACTAAAATAATGCTTGTTGTGTCACACTGTGGAGTGGGCAGGAAGTAAATAAAGAATAGTAATATTTCCTAAAAAGAACATTTTGATTCTGTTTACTTTTTGCGGCGGGGAGGAAAGAGTTAACCGTGAAGTCAACAGGTATAGGCAGATCCAGGTATGTGATATGTTTGTTTTGCAAGGTGCTACAAATGCTCAGCGCATGTAACCTGATCCCCTGTAGGCCGGGCCAGCTATAGCCTAGGAGAGCAGGCAGCAATGTAAGAGAACTGGAATTTCAGGTCCTGGTGGGTAATTGCAGCCGGCCCTCCCAGGGCTGTGACTGTGCTGATCGCTGTCAGCCCTCACCGAAACCAGGCATGAACCACAGAGCTACTCCTGCCTGCTGCTGTTGACCTGTTTTTATACCAATTTCATCTAAGGTACGGCTCTACTTTACTTTGGACGGTAGTTCTACGTGGGGTCAGGGGCCTCGGTTCGGAGTCCACTCTTGTGTTAATTATAAGCCGCCATTGTTTTCAGTGCTCATGTATAATAACGAAAGTGTGTCGGTTCATTATGCTTGTGTGATAGATGCCTGGTTGTACATGTTGTATACTTTTGAGGACTGCTTTCTGTGGTTCAGCTAGTTTTATGGCTAGGAGCCATTGATATACATAAGTACATGACATTGTGTCCTAATTAAAATTTGGCTTTTGAGTAAATCATTGTGTATACAGGTGGTAAAATTGTTGCAGTTTTATATATTTTTAATTTTTTTTTTACGTATGTTGCCCTCATCAGATAGTTTGTTGTGTATTATCTTAGCCTGGTACAAAAGGGCTTCTATCCATGATGTCAACGCTTCTATCCATGATGTCAACGCTTTAAATTCGAATGTATGTGAATGTTGTGTATACGGCCTGGGCAGGTATGTTCATCACTACGGTGCGCTGGAAAGTGAAGGGACTAAAGGTCACCAAATAAGCATTGTACTGTTCCTTGGTCTGTGTCAGCGCTTCACTTGGTATCTAATTTGTCTGGTTATTCCTCAGTAGTTTTGAACATTAGAGAATTTTAATTTAATTAGTTTTTCTGCACTTCTTGACCCAACAATGTCATAATACATTCTGCAACAATCCTTCCTCTGTTCTATATGTCATGGGGTCCATCCAAGAGATGTGTATTTGTGGTTTGTGAAACACTTTGCGGGATAGCCCTTCCGGGTCAGAACCATACTCTTTTCACAATGTGTAAGGGGACACACACGTACTATACTATATATATATAATGTGTGTGTATTTCACATTGGACAAATGCATATGGAGGCACTTTATGCCTTGGATTTTCCAGTTCCAAGGCCTGACTAAAGTTGTTTGGATGTTGATCTAATGCTTCAGTGATAAATTAAAAGCTATTCTGTTATCTCTTTATCAAAAGCATTAAAAAATAAGTCCTGTTATGCCATAATTATCAGCATGCTAAGTATAGATCATGATTGCTACTCCCAGTTGGCTTATTTCTAGGTCTGTTGTGCTCTACCTGTATTTTTACCAACCAACCTTCTATTGGGTCATATATATTATATTATATTATATATATATATATATATATATATATTATAGAGTGCTCGCTTGCTTGTTTACTTTTAAGCATATTCTCTGGATATCTGGAAATATATGTTTTGGAACACAAATGCTGGACCTATAAAACATGTATACATTTATGTATACTCCTAGCCCGGCATGTTAATCGTGTTGTAAGCACTGATGCGGCCGGTTTATTGCTTTTATATAGTGGGATCTTCTGAATCTCAAGTCATATGAGACACTGAGACATGCTGTTTATTTCCGAGGTCTACCATATTTCTTTCTTCCTTTCTTTCCACTGACATACATAGACCATGGACAGCCAAGAAGCATCTGTCCAGTGCTCTGATACACTCAATCTCATGATCCTCAGCCAGCATGTGCCCTATACAATGGTGACTGAGCCTTATGGAAATTACAGAGCTGCAGAGTTACTTGGAGTTGTTGGTAGCCTATTATATCAACTGTCAATCGGCAACTCAAGGGTATAATTTAATACTGCCACATGCGACTGTAATGCGTACTATTGGGGTTTATTCAGTAAAGCAGGCGTTTTGCTGGAGATTTACAAACTTTCCAGGTTTAATATACATATTCAGGAGATCAATTAAGCTTTGCATTATACAGTATGTCAGTATGTCCCGTCTTACAGGAGAGGTTTGCTGAGTTTGGCCCTGCGTCATGCGTAGTGAAATCCCTAAATCGTGAATAAATCACATTGGCTTTTACATTGTTGGCTCGTGAGCAGAGCCTTCTTTACCTTGTCCCCACTTTGAGTATGTCATCAGGCCATATGTTAATCTCTGTATAAATGGAAGGCAAAATGAGGCAATAATAATAAAGTCCTGCTTGGCAAACATTGGCTTTTATTGTGTGTTCTAGTATCTATGCTCTGAAGGTAAATTAACTCTCTTTATTATCCTTTTAGATATAATAACCCACGGTGTTCATATATAACTTGGTTGCACCTGCTCGTGTTTTTTTTGTTTTTTTTTTTCCTCCCTCTATAGTTAAATCCTATATATCTGTCGCCGTTCCACCTTTTCTTCAGAATTTAACACTTCTGTATCTAAATGCTGAATTAGAAACATTGTTCCTGGTGAAAAAAAATGAAAACCAGAAGGAATTCTTGAATTATGTAACCTATTGCATTTTTTTTAGGGAATGTATAATTGTCATGTGACCAAAAAACAGTCTCTCATAGGTGGGTGTACTTAATCTAAATGTTAGAGGAAGCAAAGACTGTGGTGCTTTAATTTCTGTGCGTAGTCCGTTAGTAGCCATTAAGCCTTCAGCATTAATGAGTTGATAGTCGGCATGGCCCGTGCCGGGTTTTAGATAACGTCATGTAGCATGTTATCTATTTTGACTGATTTAATAGGAAAACTGAAACAAGCAGACGGTTGTTATTTCTGTTTACACCATTGCAGAGTTTTCATTCAGACCGTTGCCCTCATCCTTAGCCAATAATGTGCCATTTATGAAGAAACAACAAGGCTTATTCTCGCGGTTTCATATTTTGTTCCCGAATAGACTTGAACATTTTGATCAGCTGGATAAAGTAGATTCACATGTATTCCAGTCATGAGTGTATAATGGATTGTTGGTTAACAGTTAATATTCTTCAGCACTGGAACATGCGAGTGTAACTCACTTTCTCTGCGTGGTTTCACTTTAGAAATCGTATGGAAGATTTTGTTTAAATTTGGGGATTCTTCGCTTAGTCGTGTTTTCTCCTATGCCTGAAGCAAGAGTTTGTGACATCAACCTGCGTCTTAAAGTATGCAGCATGTTTGGGGAAACGCGTCCGGCGGGCCTTGTCTTTCAGCCTCAGTTAAATAGGGGAATGTCCCATGAATGTTCTTTTTCTCCTTAAGCATAAAATACAGAGCTGTTCACTGTAATAGGGTCAGCATTGACAAAAACTTGGTTTTATCTCTCTGTCTCCCCCAAAGGTAACACTAATAACAAACGTTACCCTCCAAATACTTGAAACTATTGAGCTGTCCACATGGGTAAAGTTATCACGGTTTTAGGAAATCAAGGATAGTGGAATATATCTCTGAGGTTGGAGAAGCATGGTGATCGACTAGGTACAAAGACGGCAAACAAAAAACCCAAAAAACAAATCATTCTGGTGTTTGGAGGGTGGCTATTATAACATTCATTGACAGTCAGTATCTCTGCCATCATTTACGTGTTGTTTTTTTTTTGTTCATAAATAACTCATAAGAAGACCTTTTATCGTCCAAGGTCATCTAATGGTTAGAAACTTATTTTTTCTTAATGTTATTGTAGGGCCATAGAATTTGTCATCAGAAGATAAACTTTTGGCTCATCTAGTCTGTCCTTTTTCCTGTTGTTAAACCTCAAACTTTATTGGGTCTTCGGTCTGGTATTATGTAGATGATAGCCTTATGTCTGTCTGGTTTCATTCCCTCACTCTATTAACCTCTACCACTTGGAGGCTGTTCAACTTATCCACCCTCCTCTCGGTGACATAAATGTCCTTAAATTACATCACTGACTCTCTAGTGTTGGAGTATAACCTTGCATATTAACATTTTCTTCCTTTTTTAATATACTTCTCTCGTACTTTTTTTGAATACCTTTTTATGTATAGTTTCTGTCACATCTTCTTTTATTTTCTCCTAGCTACACAGACCATTCTTGTAGCCCTTCTCTAAACACTCTCCTGGATATTTACTTATCAATCCTTCTGGGAGTGGGTCTCCACTCTCCAGAACTGTTCACAATGCTCATGGTGAGATCTGACCCAACGTCTGTAAAGTGACAGAACCACCTCTCTTTCTGCCACCAGTGTCTCTAGCTATAGAACCCAGCACCCTGCTTGTGGTTTCCTCCACTAGTCTCCAATGGCAGAACATCTGTGTTCAGATAGCACTGGAGTCCTTGAAGTAGGACAAAGCAGTGGTTTCTAGACATGTGATTGGCTGCTGCTTTCTCATTGACTGGAATGGGAGTTCTGCTGAGCTTGTACACTAAGCATATTGAAGTAGGCCCCTTGCCTTTAGTAGAGGCAACTGGGGAGGAGAGTTAACTGAGACATCTACCATCTGCATGCAAAAAGTACTTGAACAATAATTACTCCTAATTTTACATTTATCAATATTGAACTACAGTTCCTTAAAAAGAATGGATCCCCGTACTGTTCCCTATGGTGCCATGCTCTAACAATATCGTCTTTTGAATATTCTCGGTTAACCTAAATCTTCTAGGAGAATTAACGAGAAAGTTTGCAGGAGACATCAATTCCTTGACTTCAGTACACACTATGAAGCGCAAACCTTGGTGAGCATCCGCAACAGCGTAGCTTGTTTCTTTATAGTAAAATCACAGAGGTATTCTCAGTCTCCTCGCCCATTAAATTGAACGTTATGCAGGGCCTTCTTGACCCTTATATGTGAAGAATCTTGCCAATGTGGATCCCTCATAATGAATCAATTCGCTTCAGTTTGGAAGATCTCCATGCAGTAAATCCATGCTGTTTCTAAATGTTTGTTTACTTGGCATGAAAAAAACAAAACACCAACAACAACAAAAACAATACAAGTGCAATACACATTGATTTCATTATGTGCTTGTGCATAGCTCACACTGAAAGAATGCCTTGATTATTTGGAAATTCCAGTTAAAAGAGGAGAATTAAAAAACAAAAAAAAAAAACCCAGAAAACATTTCATGTGAATTGCGCAATACATCAGGTCACGTGAACAAGAGCAGAAATGATTTTCCTGATATGAAAGTCTGAAGATCCTAAATCTCCAAGTGTATATTAACCCCTTAAGGACAATGGGCGGTCCCTAAACCCATTGAATGAACAATGCATTTTGGGGTTTAAATATCAACTCTGGATTTTTTTTGTTTTGCTTAATAAGCACAGGTTCACCCATGAATGATAGACCATGGTATCCATGCATTGTATGCCAGGTGCTTATTGATGGTACCTTTTGGATTTTCTATATTGAAATAGTGAAAACTAATTGTGAGACATAAATCAGAAGGCAATTTTCCAGTAGAGCAAATCTCTGAACCTGTAGCCCCCCCATCATTGTTATGATAGATAAGGAGTTAGAGAGGTGGAAAGGCACTGACCAACTCTGTATACATTGATTCTTTTTATGTGAGAGTGGGCACTGTGGGAATGATTTATGTGCAAAGGCTGCAGCCAAAAAAGTGTATCGAATGTAGTTAAACATATATGCATTCCTATTATTATTATTTTTATATAGCGCCATCATATTCCGTGGTGCTGTACAATGCCTATACATGATCTGTATGGAAAGCATACTAAACTAGAGCTTAACTGATTTTCTGGACAGCAAGGGCTAAAGGCGGGTAAATGATCATGTTAATGGGTTATCTAGTTTTAGTTAAAGGCAGATAAATCTACCGGCCACACTTGATGTGATGTGAGAAGGCCACGTGGTTAGTCTAGGGGCTGGAGAGCAGACCCATGTGTGGAGTGAACATTGCTTGGGCGCAGATTCTGTTAATTTTCTTGACATCTTGTAGGCATAGTGGTGTCACACCCTCCTACAACTCATTGTCTTGAGTCAGCCCCTTCATTATGATATCTTCCTAGTCCAGAGCATGGAGGTAAAAAGTTCTGCAATCATATAACATGGTGTTCAGAATACAGGTATTTACAGGACTGCGCTAGCTCGAGTCGGGAAGACTGGTCTCCCAAGCCGGTCGCCCTGAGCACTACATCTTTGTGTGCACTTTTTCTCTGTCTGTCTGGGTTGTAGGGGTTGCGGTGTAAAGAACTTTGCATGTTCTCATTTACCATGACGTGGTGACTGCTGCTTCCTTCCTGTAGTTTACAGGCTTGTTCGTGTGATAAGAGTAAGTTCACAGCACAGATGAGGGTAGAAAATTCCGAAAATGTGCCGTTGTTTTTTTTCTTTAGAACTGTCAGTGTATGTTTGTGCTGCTTTATTTGCTTTTTATTGTCCTGTGCTGTTTTTATTACTGTACTGCTTATCTAAGAATAACCTTCGACACTTTGTGGAACACTACCAATAACAGCCAAAAGCTGACACTCTGAAGCCATCTTCTGATATAGTCTAATAGTCCTCATCATTGTGAAGTGGATGGGTTGTGGGAAGAATGAGAAGGTCCATCGTGCCTTTTTGCTGGTCTAGGTTCCTCTATATACAGTCTACCAAACATCTACAGCTGCTTGTTACATTGCGTGTCTTTGTTTGTTGGCAAACTGAAGAAAAGTTTTACTTTACTTATTTCCCCCTCTATCTTTCCAGCTCCTGAGTGTCCTATGAAAATACCTATACAGAAGATCCATCACTGTTTGGTGTGAACAAGGAAACCCCTGGTGAATCTGAACATTTCTCAACACGGGCTGGACTTCGGACCTCCTGTTCTGTCCACGGTCTGCATAAGGTTGCTTTGTTGTCCGCAAGAACCCAATTCAGTTCTTCCTGTTTTACACGAGGAGCTGAGGAACAGGGTGATGATTTAGGATGGCCACAGCCGTACAGCCCAATGAACTGGTGTTTGAATTTGCCAGCAATGTCATGGAGGACGAACACCAGGTAAGTCCCACATGTGCGGAGGAACGATTAAAGACACTTAAATTATTAACTGCCTGTGAAACTCAGAATTATTCATTTTACTAGCTCACATAAGACATAGCAACTTAGCAATGTAACAATGCCAGATGGCAAACAAACCTTGTAATATAGGACAATGACTTCCCATTACCACACAAACTAGTGTTAGTTGGTAGAAGGCAAGTAGTGGCACTACTGAGGAAATAAAGTAAGCAATGCTGGACTGAATTTCCCTTAAACACTTTGTCTGACCCCGTCACAACCTGTATAAACAAAAATGAACCGTTTCAACCATGGCAGGCATTACATTTGTGCATATATTTAAAGTGACCATATATTTAAAGTGACTATTTAAAGTCAGTTTTGTAAGAGTTTGAATGTGAGTCTATGCAAAATACTAAAATCGTCCCGCCTTGTAAAAACCCCACCCAGACGGTCATGGCAGGGAGCTGGCTATTTAAAATCCTTCTATTATTTGCATAGAGTTTTTTGCATGGTTTTGGCTATATAGATATAAATTGCTTGTGTGTAGAGGACAGGGTGGATTTTTTTTTAAACAGCACAGGTGTGGATATCGGCACTTTGCATGGCAATCTGCTAATTTTTTTGTATTTATAGTTTCTATGCAGAGCTATTGCCTGTATTAATGATCTAGCTGTGACAGAGCGACTTCTCACACATTTTCTTGTGCTTAGTGGGATAGCCCTGTTAAAACAATTGAATGGGGGCCTTTATATAATCCCTAAATCTTCCACTTTTCTCTGCATGCTCACCTGAAGTGAGAGCAAGTGATATATCCTCATCTTGGCTGCCTATGTCTAGCACAATGTGTCAGAGGCGGAATGGCTGCCCCCTGTGCACAATGGAAGGGTGATTAGGCTTTGCAGTGCACCACTTACTTGGACTAGGTGAGGAGATCAAAAATCTCTCTTGTGACCATCACATTTACGTTATGGAGGTCTGTCCAAGACTGCGCCACCTCTATAGCATGCGGCACCTGTGCCTTTCGCCTCCAGAAGCAGTGTGCCAGGGTGTGATGTCTTGAGGTACTGCATATGCTTTAAAGGTATTTCCAATAGAACCGTACAAGAGTTTCTTTATACCTGGGAGTTTCCTGATATTGAGCGATGCGCACAAACAACCTCTGCTGCTGCTGGCACTTCCGCCTGGGCTTCTATGGTGGAGCATCGGAAGGTCATGTCGCGCTGGCGCCGCTTCATAGAAGCCCCGGTGGAATCGCCAGCAGCAGCACATGTTGACTGTATGCATCGTGCAGACAGCTGCCGGAGCGGAGGATCCAGGTCTCCTGCAGTGCTGCGGGGGATCTGGATCCTAACCCTGCTGCTTGTCTGCAGCAGGGCTTAATGGAAAAAACCCCTTCCTGGCTAACCCTAACCATTACTAATTGCACATCCCTGTGCTAAACCCTGTTTATAGGCCGCACACCCAAATTGAAGACTTAATTTAGGGGGGGGTGTGGCCTATAATCGGGCCAATAAGGTAATAATAAAAAACACAAATGGTAGAAATAAAACAGAACAAAGAAGGCCAGAAAAGCACAGGATGGCAACTTGTACACATCAAACGGCAAGGTTTTAAGTTTAACACTATTTTCCCAATAAAACGATGGATTATGTCCCCTAGATAAATATACAGCAGTGTTTCAAAACTTGGCCACAATACTATCCTTAAATTTCATTTGGTAGAGTCTGTTGACAGTTTTAAAACTGATCAAACCACCTCCTAATTGTCGCTCTCTTCAGTCATCAGTGTAGAGCACGCTGTGAATTGCAACTGTTCATTGATTTTGATATCCATTAAAATTGAAGAGACAACTATGGGATGATCGAAAAGAGTGAAAGAGAAACAAAACCCCAACGATCTACAATGTGTTTGTGTCTGTACCCATAGGCGGTGTGCTGTGGGATGAGTGATTACAGATTACTTGGGTAATTACAGTCTATTTGCACTCTGTATCAGCAGGATTGTGTACTAAGGGCATTATATTTTGTATGCTTTTAGGGTTTGTTTCGTCTTTCTCTTTATAGTTTATAAACAGTCTCCTGAAATGTTTTGTACACAGTTTTAGTACCAGAAAATATGCTGCAGCTGCTCTAAGCATACATGGTACAAAGCACAAGCATACAGCCTCTACAAGAACTGCCTCCCAGTCTCTGATCCCTCCTTGCAATCCAAGAAGACTAAAGACCTCTTTCACATATGCTTTGGGAACCAAGCCCCCTTCTCTCCCCAGTGTCGCTCTATTCTAGGAGCTCAGAAAGTTTGAAGGGTATGCATAGTTCACATTATTCTACAGCCCTAAAAGTCCTAATAATCATAGGTACCAACTTTAAAATGTGCTGATTCAAGAACGTTGAATCTGCTAGGGGGGTATTCTTCCATTCTAATGGGGCCCCCAGCCAGTCATTGGACCCTATGCAAATATTGTGACAGGCGATACCTGTTTAATGTAATCGTAAAACCCTATTGTTTTAGAGAGCCCCTTGTTCTGAGCAGACAGTATGGCCAAATATGCACTGATCAGTCATAACATTACG
Source organism: Spea multiplicata (assembly GCA_009364415.1). Lineage (NCBI taxonomy): Eukaryota > Metazoa > Chordata > Amphibia > Anura > Pelobatidae > Spea > Spea multiplicata. The sequence goes on from VKOC01014829.1 coordinate 243,802, forward strand.
ACGACCTGCCTACTATTGTGTTGGTCCCCCTTTTGCTGCCAAAACAGCCCTGACCCGTCGAGCAATGGACTCCACTAGACCTCTGAAGGTGTGCTGTGGTATTTGGCACCAAGACATTAGCATCAGACACTTCATTCCTGTAAGTTGCAAGATGGGGCCTCCATGGATGCATCCTGGGGCCATGTGTTCTCAAGGTAAGTGACGCACCCAGCCATCCACATAGGACCAGGCCACCTTCTTCCATTGCTCCGTGGTCCAGTTCTTATGCTCATTGGAAGCACCTTTGGCAGTGGACAGGGGTCGGCATGGCTACACAGCTCCATATACTGTGATGCACTGCATGTTCAGAACCAGCATTAACTTTTTCAGCAATTTGAGCTACAGTAGCTCGTCTGTTGGATTTGATCACACGGGCCAGCCTTCGCCCCCCACGTGCATCAATGGGCCTTGGCATCCTATGACCCTGTCGTCAGTTCATCGCTTTTCCTTCCTTGTACCACTTGTGATTCTGACCACTGCAGACCGAGAACATCCCACAAGAGCTGCAGTTTTGAAGATGCTCTGACCCAGTCGTCTAGCCATCACAAGTTGGCCCTTGTCAAAGTCCTTTTCCTGCTTTTAACACATCCACTTTGAGGTTGCTATTTCGCTTGCTGCCCAATATATCCCACCCACTGGTCATAATGTTATGGCTGATCGGTGTAAGTAAATTTTACAAAGTGACATGCAATTCATGTATGACACTATATGTATACAATATATTTGTCTCTATCCCAGTAATTATGTGTTTCTGTTTACTGTGGCATTTCGTAACACATTATCGTCCTTGAAAGTTTCAAAAAATGTATCAAGCTTCATTATAAGCATACTGCTCTCACTCGAATGTGGTTGTACATAACTCACCATTTCCAAAAGCCACAGTAAAATCCCCTGCAGCCATACCCATGGGGGTATGATCATGTTAGGGACAGCATGTTGTATCCTTTCCCTCTGTGTGTGGTACTTGGTTCAGGTCAGGCTCTAGTGACCTAGTCTGCATTTGTCCTGAGAGTTGCTCAGAGCAATCGGGTGGATTGACTTTATCCAGCTGGTATGTTAATGGACTTCTGGTAAATAGATGACAGCTATCTTTATAATCCAGGTCTACAGCAAGATGAATACATATTAGAAACATATTGTACTCAGCTGATCCCTCCATTATGTAAATCAGTGAATCCAGTTCTGAAACTAGAGCAAGTTCACTTCATCTTTGGGACAAACCCGAGGAGCAGGGCTGGGTGATGCATGCTGTCAGAATACAGACCCAATCGATATAATTTACTTGGTTCAACTTAGAACAGATTCTTGAAGAAAAATATATTTTTGTGCGCTACTGTTGTGTTCTCGTTTTGTTCTCCTCCTAACTGGCTTGAGGGCAAATTCTTGATTCGTACCCCCTCCCCCCACAGTGTGACGGCAACATTATTGCCTGGTAACTGTTGTGAATTGTGGCCTTCTGTGATATCCGTGTGTTTTATGCACCTTAGGCAAGCTCTTGTATTATAGCAAGTGGAAATTGAGCAGTGACAGTCATTGCTGTGTAGCTGCCAGGATTATTTTTTTTATTTTTTTAAGTTCTTGTTGAAATCTGGTCCACCACTGGAAACAGAGAGAAGGTAGAATTGTGAAAACGCTGTTCACAGTGCTATTTGCAGAACTGAAAGATAAAGTGAGTCTGTGATCTGCCCTGCGACCTGGGGCACTGTGTAATCTGTATGTCCCGACACACCCAGACCAGATCCCGACTCGCCTTCCATACACCCTGCATTAGAGAGCGCCAGTTCCAGCCTATGTTTCTCTGTCATGTGATCCGTCTGTGTCACCGCTGTAGGGTTCACTTGCACGCTAGTCTCCACCGCTAAGGTACAATAAGGTTACTGTTTTTTTTCTCTAGCAGTTTCAACCATCGAATGTTGTGGGTTTTTTTGAACACAAAAGATTGCCCCAGTGATGAACAATCCAAACCAAACACACACACTAATACAGCCACCTTCTTTGTCAGAGCTGTGGTGGTATATGCTTTGTTTGTTTTTTCTTACTGTGTTTTTATTACAAAGCAACAAATGGAAATACCTCTAAAAATATTCAAATGCTACTTCTTGTTAGAATCTTTCCAGTAAAGCCAGAATCTCTGTGTGAACTTGCAATTTCAAGCTTTGGGAACCTAGTCAAAAATGTCCAGAGAATGTTTAGCCAAGAGCTGAGCAGCTGAGGTTCTCCAGCTGTTGGGCCACCATACGTACCAACTTTCCAGGGTCCCATGCCAAGATACATTAGAGTATGATGTCCCACGTGGCTCTGTCTTCAAGTGTAACCCTTGCACTTTGTTCACAATATGTGGGTAGCATTATGACATCTGAGAGCATTTCACCCATAAATGGCTGTCTTCACCCCTTTGCTGAATGCACATGTTTTTCCTATACAGTCTCTTTTGTCGCATCTACACTTGGAGACCTGGTATTTCCATGTAAAAAAATCTAGACGGTTCTTTCTGGGATTTTTTTTATACCTACCTCAATTTACAGGACATAACTCTATGCTTCCATAATTACTTCTGCTTCAGGTTCTAGTTGGACCCTACCTGCCGGTTATAATCAGAAGGGAGCTTTCTAATCTTATTCTCTGGAGTGATGACCAGTAATCTGCATATGAAAACACAGAGCTGAGGTTCTCCTTTATTTCACTTTATTTTCTCTTCTAGTTCATAAGCAAGTCTTTAGTAATTATTTGCCAAAATGCTAAATTACTTTAGTTGAATGAGGTACCGTCTTGGTTGATTCATCAAGTGCTGAAAATGGTAGCCAGAGCCAGCTCTCTAACATTTTGTGGCTTTTCCTTGGCTTGTGAAGCCCCACTGGCTCTTTCACCCACCTCTTCAAATTATTTGTGGAAACCAAATCTACCCAGTTAAATCATTTCTACCACTAAAGCAAGTTATTTTAATCACCTTATGTTTTATGTGGAGGCATCTTCCATTCTAAAATATTTTGTTAATGTAAGAAATATACACGGCCAGACTTTCCCCAGCTCGCAGGCAATAGGACACTTAAACGCTCCTGCAATACATCCCTCACTAGCAACTTAGGTTTAGGCTTGAACCCATCTCTACCCTGTCAAGCAAAAATAATCTGCCGTACAGACTTGCATCTCAGATCGTGGAAGGACCAAGAGACTCGTCTGCAAAAAAAAAGCAAGGACTTTAAATAATGGAGTAGACACATTTTCAAAGTTGAAGAGTGTTCTTAAGCTCTCTTATACAGTACATATTTAATTTAACATACATTGCTAAATATGTGTAAAGAAATCTTACCACATTTTTTGAGGCTTTCATAATGTATTGCAGGATGTTGATATTGGCGCTCATTTGCAGAATATTATACTTAATGCTTAGCTAATAAATCAAATGATCTGACCCCTATAGGGCAATCGTAGCGAGCATGTGACTCTTAAGCTGTTGGTCAACTAAGATGCCCTTGATCCTCAGCCACCCGTCAGCAGCTCCATTGTCATCTGCTATAGAAAATGGTATTCTAATTAACAGTTATTTAAAAGCAATGTGATAATCAGACTAATACACGAGTATATCAGACTAATATACTGTGTGTAAATGTGTGTATTTTTTTTGTTGCTGGATTGTCTTAGCATGCATCCAGTTGTAAAAGTTGACCTCATTCCTGAACTCCTTACTCATAGTTAAGAGAGACACTCCTTTCTAGAGGATGATTTACAAGCTGATCTCATACTTCCCAGATCTGGCCATTTAAATAATGGGCCTTCTTTAAACTCTCCCTGTTGGCAGGGAGAAAAACATACAATTGCTTCCAAATGTGTGTGCATCATAACATATTCATGAAGCTCCAGCTGATTCCACAGTGGTAAGTAATGGGCTTGCATATTCACAAGTCAAGCGCTGAGCACAGTGAGCTGCTCCGCACACCGTGTACTCCGTAACCTGCCTTCTGACAACTTGTGAAGATGTGTTTATTGCTGATATTATTCCTTTAGGCCGCCCCTAGAACTTTGAATAAAGAACTCTGCACTCACAGCCATTAAGTAACCGGGGTTTCCGTGATCAGTCTCCCGTAACCAGTTTCGGAGGTTTTCAGCTTTTTAAAGTTTGAGTGGTCTACAGAGAACTCAACGCACTTCTTATTGGTCATGTTATTATTCTGAATGTAGGGTTATAAAATTCAGATTATGTTTCCGCAGCATACGTGCTGTGTTCTGCTTCAACGTATGCCTTAACGTACATGTCAGCTTTAATATGTGACTGATTTACAGAGTGAATTAATTTGTAGGGTTTTTTTTTTTTTTTACTTTATTGGTTTGTTTTTAGATTTCTGATGATGTCTGCAAAGCTATCATAAATCGTTTCCAAAGTTTGCATTTTTGGCAAACATCAAACGGGCTAAAAGGAAGTCCCTTGATGATCAGTAAAATGCATCGTATGTGCACAAAGGCTGGCTCCCAGACTTCTGCTGAACTGTACAGTTCTTGCAAAAAGAAATAAAATCTACATCGCCCTGAAATCTGATTTTATAAACAATAAAAATGTACTATCCCTTTTCCTGTTTATGGGCCGGTTCTGTGTTCTAACATCCTGGCATAGGAGATACTTTGCAGAGTAAGCACTATATTGTCTTTTCCAAGCTGAGATTAATAAATTCAGCTTTCTGTTCTGTTTTCTATTGTTGTGCTCCCGTCATCTTAAATGGTAACTAAGGGGTTTATCCCAATCTAAGGGTAAGGGGACAGATTCCTATATCACGTGTACTGAAATTTACTTCTTCATATTCTGATTTACAGAGCATCCAGGTATCGCTATCTATGAAAAAAGTATTTAAAGAAATACAGAATTGATACCTGAAACTTGGAGTGTGTATGTGTATGTATGTATGTATGTATGTGTGTGTGTGTATATATATATATGTATATATAATATATATATATGTGTGTGTGTATATATAATTACACACACATACATACTCCCGTGTGTGTGTGTATATTTTTTATTATACCAGACAAATGAACCAAAAACAACCGTTAAATATTTCAGATTTATTGGCAGGAAAATGGCAGGAAGTGACACATTCATGTAGCAAGATGTTGCATATACATAAAAAAGGAATAAGCTCACTTACACTTCTGAAAAAAATGATCATGGCCCTAGATGCGACGCAGTTCAGTCGCGCTGCAAACCTTCCTCAAGCAGGGGTTTTAAATGCGTATCATATTTACCTGACACTTACTGGTATACGTAAGGCCTGTTATTAGAACCATTTACAGCATTGCATTTGTTTCTGTAATGGGATATTAAAAGGTTAATGCTATTTGTCTTAGAATGTTCCCAGGTATCTCTATGATGATCCCTGTGAACTGGTCTATTATACACTCAGGTGAACTAAATGGTCCGCATGACAGCCCTTTAAAAGAATATTTGTTTTCTTGATTTATCCTAGCTTTTATCCCTCAAATTCCTAATGCCTTCTATTTGACCTCATACTTTTTGTTTGATGTCATGTTGGGCCAGTGGCAAGGATGACTTGTGTCGGTGAACCTTTGCACGAGGATAAAAATAGATGTACCTTTATACTCGTGATCATTCTCTCTCTCTCCAAAGATACTTAATCTTACACGTCTCCTCCTTCCTGATCGGTGCTTGTTTAGCAACCTTCGTAAATTTGAGATAGATCTGGTTTACATCCTGGTTGGGGCAAATTTGATCCTGTAGTCTGCATAAATCCAGCAGCGTGCTGGGAGTTAAAGGGTGCCTCCAAGTTGGCACCAACCAAAGTTAAGTAAATCCGTGAAGAACTCCGCACTTAATTTGCTTCAAGTATGTAATAAAGTCAAATCCTGCTTACAGGAACAAACTACTTATGAAGATACAGTTTGAAAGAGATTAGTGCTTTTTGTGGCCATACTGGAGCTTACGCGTTATAAGTACCTGCAAATTATACGCAGGCCACTCATTAAGAACTTTCTATATCGGGCAGGCAGGATGGTATTATCTGATGGGTCGCTGGATGGCTAAAGTGTAATATGTAATGTATCCTCCAACACAGGAATATTACAATATGGCTTTTATAATTCAGCAGATCTGGGCTAAAGGAAAGTGAAACCTGGAGATATTGCATTCTGGCTTCACTGAGGGTCCAGCTGGCCACACGCGTGTAAACATGCAGATTGTCAGACAGCCACTCAATGTGTGTGACGCCACACTATGATGCCTTGTGAAAATAGCGATGTGCAGCGGTTTGTGTTACTCTCATGTGTCAAAAACAAGAGGAATAATCTGGAAAAGGAATATTAGATTAAGACTTGACCCACTGGTTCAGAGTATCTTCTAGGTATATCTACTAATACTCCTTATAGGCCCAGGGTGCAGTAAAGGTAGTAACATTTAACAACAGAGCCACTGTGTATCTCTCCAGCTGCTAGACAGCATTTCCCGTAATTCCGTGGCAGCATCTGGAGATCGAGAATGATGAGCCAGGTCCTGCATGAGTGTGATGTTTTTCTGAACGGACATAATCATATACTTTTGAAGCTTCTTTTGTGTTTCTGCGTAGATATCATGAGTGCAGGAATAGTCTGCTCAGACCACACTATGTTCTGATTATTTACAAAACTGTAATTCACGAACAAACACATCTATTGTTCTGTGTGTGCAGCTCGGAGACCCCTCTATATTCCCCGCTGTCATCGTGGAGCACATTCCAAACGCAGATCTTCTGCACGGTTACTCGGGTTTAACATGCGTCAACGAGCCAAGTGACATGATTGTGGAAAACTCCTTGGATGTTGCTGAAGAGCAAATCATAGAAGATGATGACCTTACTCTCACAGGTAAGCTGTTTTAAAAGGTATTCTTCTTCTTTGGGATCCGGGAAGCAAGCCATACGGAACCTGACATTGTTTCTAACAATGTTTACTTTTCCATTGGTTGTTGCCTGTATTGTGGCACGGTCTGCCTTAGCGGCTGTGTTCGGAGTTGAACCCTGCTAGCACCTGTCTGGCACGATGGCACATTAGCTTGTTAAAACTGGTTTAAAGCACAAGACACTGAGGGAACATGGAAGATGTAATAGAAATAGTTTTGGCATGAATATGGCTGTACTGGTATCTTATAATGGTATCGGTTAATGTATGTTTATTGCCGTTATTGATGATGTAACACAAGATAATCTTTATTCTATGGCCTATCAATATCCACAGTTCTCAATAACTGTTCCTAAATGCTTAAGAAACAAATGATCCTTTGGCAGAGTATGGGTTTTAAACACGTGTCATTTGTGTAGAGTGATGTAGAATACACCAGGCATCTGGCATTTAGCTATTGCGGTAAAAATGTTTAAATCCAGTCTGTGATCCCACACTCATCTGTGTTTACATATAAATATTTCCTGTACAAAGAACACGTTTAGCCAAATGTCAAATTTGAACCGATAGTGCCATCTATTGGTAAAGGTTGGTTCCTACACTTGCAATATCCCTGTCACAGCGCGATGTAGAATGCACCCTAAAAACAGTGGCAAGAAATACTATAATATATGATAATTTGGCTCCAGGAAGGATTCTACTCGTAAGCTAATTTTTACACCCTTTGTATTGCATTTTAACCAACCATAAATGTCATTGCTGAACATTTTTTACACTTGCATATCAAACTCAGGACACCAGCTCTCATCAGCGCAGGAAACAGGTTTAGAGTCTGAAAGAGGGATCTTTGAATGATATGTAAATGTGCGTCCGTTATGTCTTTCAGTTGAAGCATCGTGTGAAAATGAAGATGAAACAATGGAAACAATTGAAGCCGCTGAGGCACTACTGAATATGGACTCTCCCAACCCTTTGCTGGACGAGAAGAGATTAGGTGAGTTTAGGATGTTTGATATCTGTGAGGCTGGATCTCTCTTTGGAAGTAGTTAGTTTTGTTCTTCAGCCACCATTAAACGGTGTTAGTCTGTGGACTGTTAATATACATCAGTGTTTTCTTGTTTTGAATTGTTGTGCAATCATACACAGTCTTGTGTTTAGGGATACGTTTGCATCCCCGTGACCAACATTGGTTTTAGAAAACCCTGCTAATGGCCACCTCACTGTTTTCTGAACTGTACTTCTTTCAGTACACAAACACTGTTCTTTTCACCCAATATATAATATATATGTGTTCTAAGAGATAGGTGGTTCGCCAGGTAATCCAGGGGGCCAGCCACGTATCTTATATGTGACGGCAGACCATCTCCCTATATTCCTGATCATGAAAAAAACTTCTCTGAGCGTAAAAGGGCTGCTGATCTGAGCTTCTCTTTAGAGAAAAGGACACAATCTTATCTGTGATTACGTATTGGTCCATGTATACCATGATGAGTGCCATCCCGGCTGTAATGCTGGGAAACATGCGGCATAGATTCTGACACGCTGGCCCGGTAGTGTCAATTTGTCTATTATGAAACCTTTTGGTTTTTGACAAATCCCTCTTTTCAAATGCGACAGCCGGTGCGAGTAAATCACTCTATTTGCATTAAGCACTATTTTATTTCCCTGTTTTAGCAAACATTTTCAGCACATGTGAAGATGATCTGATTCTGACCCCGGTTACACATGTATCCGTCACTGTTGATGGAATACCAGAGGTGATGGAATTTCACCAGAATGTGTATGAAGAGCCCACCGAATCTCAGCTGAACGAGCAACCCAAGAAGAAAAAAGGTATAAACCTGTGAACCTGTGAAAGAGTGGCTACACCATCGAGTTAAATCACATTATACAGCAGATTTCATAGCGCTGTTCCAATCAGCGGAATCATTTTAAATCACACACAATACCTAGCCAGTACAAAAGAGGAGGTCCTGATCTTGCAGGCTTACAATCTAGTCAGTGGTTGAGGGGGAAGTGAAACAGTAGGAGACAACGGCTTGGATGGGGATGATCTGATAGGGTCCGGATGCTCTGTATGGGGATTTTGGTCATTCAGATAGTTTGATTAGGGTGTTAAGAAGTTGTACACTGAAAAAAGTGAGGTTTCAGAGAACAGACCGATAACAAATGGGATTTGTGGGGATGGAATGCCTTCACCTGAGAGTGGTTAGTCGTGGGGACGGTATGAGAAAAGTAGAGAATGGCTGAACAAAGGTAGGGTGATGGCAGAAGGGAAGGATAGATGTGCTCTGTGGAGGGGCTCTCAAGGGAAAGGGAGATGAAATATGTTTAAGAAGTGGGGAGGGGGGGAGTAAAAACATTTAAGGGTCCGTAGTAAGGATTAGGGTGATTGGGGCAAGAGATTAGTTGGGTTATCTGATGAGTGCACAGGGAGGTGGTGTTACAGTTCCCTCCAGTGTAACTTTTTTCTGTCCGCTGGGGGTGAGGTCCCTGCAGCTACATTTCCAAGCAAGCTTGTTTCCAAGTGAGGCCTAAGAATTTCTAGAGCTGTCTCACAAGTGGTCAGATAAGGTGATTGCATATAGGATACAGATATTTCACATCTAATCTTAACAATTGCAGTTCAAATAGACAAGAGGGCACCAAGTTAACCCTTTGAAATCAGAAGGGCTTTACACATACCATATGAAAACGAGGGGTTACAGTATGAGATGAGGGGTTCAGGGTGGATCAGATACAGTGGGATAGTCATACCTGTAAGAGAGGGAGATGATTGAGATGAATATATATTACAGGTATTATAGTCCAGTGTAACGCTTATCTGTCCACTTATGAAGAGTCCGCTTGGGATGAGGCCACTGCAGCTACATTTCCAAGCGTTGACTCCTTCCTATGAGCTGATAATGCTACAACAAACCAAACTGAAGCACACAACATGGATGTAAATCTGATCAGTGCTTTGTTTATTAAGTAAAAACCCTGACTGTCAAATAAATCAAAAGTATGCTTTAATCCTGAATAGTAAATTAGCAGATTGATTGATATTATTAGCTGACGAGCCGCTGCAGAGAATACTCAAGTTATGCTTCTAAGAAGTAAATCGTTTTTGATAGAGCTCAGTTTTGTTCACCGACTAGGCCTAGTATAGCCCTCCCTGGATTAAACGGAAAATGATGCTTAGCGGTCATTAATCTCATGAAAGCACTCTTAAAATTGTTTGTATCTTCGGTTTCACCTTAAAATGTTCATGTTCTATTTTAGGGAGAAAACCAAAAACACCTAGACCAGAATCTCCTACCACCACACCAAATATATCTGTGAAGAGGAAAAACAAAGATGGGAAAGGTAACTACCGTATTGGCTCGGATATAGGCCGCACCCGAATACAGGCCGCACCCTAAAAGTGTGGTGCTTTTT